>JAMJFZ010001203.1:2770000-2992500 GCA_026225945.1 Cricetomys ansorgei | reverse complement strand
ACCGAACTCATTCCTGTCAAGCAGTGCTATTGTCTAAGATCAGGGGCCTAAATGACTCCCTGAGTTTCTGACTTATTCTTGATAACTGAAAAATACTTCAGACTTCTCTAAAATCTTATGTTTTCCTCAAACAGTGCTTGAGAGTAGAATGCAAGATAAACAGAAATACCACAAAAATTGCCTAGGAATTAGAAACATAAAACCTTTTGTGTTTTGGAAATAAAGGCTATAAAAGAAAATATTTATATTTAACTGTTCCAGTGGGTGGCAATGAGATATTTTTAGGGGAGCAAGAGCTTCTATGGCACATGCACACTGCGTTGTTTAGATCAGGTTCAATTACAATGTAATGACTAACCAACTGCAGGCTTTATGGTTAAACAAAACTCCATCTTATTTATGTGCATATTTTCTTTATTACACTGCAGAATGTTTGCTTCTTAAGATTAAATATGGACTGTATTCTCAGCTACTATAGATTCAGAAAAAAATACAGGTCATTTAAAAGTAATCTAGTATATCAGCTAACATAAATTGGGAAACCAAATATGTGAGAAAGGGAGAGATTTTAGTTTGTCATGAGATATGCACAGTAGCTAAGCCACATGACTTTTGCCCAATTCCTCGTTATCTTCTGGTCTACTGTGGTGTACCAAATCCATGCCTCATGTTCCTCTTAGCATATATTATATTATATATATTATATTATATTATATATATTATATTATATTATATTATATTATATTTTATTATATTATATTATAATATTAATGTCCCTGAAAGTCAGGCCTACACTGAATCCTATGCAGATCCTAAGGACAAACATCAGCTTGAGTCATGTCATCTGCAGTGCTTTGAACACTAAGCAGGAGGTAACAGAGTGGTTTTATTATTGAGAGAGTAATTAATGATCATCACAATTTATTGAACAGTCACAGATGGTTGCAGCAAGGGCCAATATTTAGTGTGAGTTGCATAGTTCATGTGCTCATCCCAATAGACCTATAAGGTGGCTGTTATCACAGGCACTTTTACAACTGAGTAAAGGGGATAATAGATGGTTAAGAGTCCTTTGCCATGGTAAATCTGGCGGTTTCTGTAGAATCAGTATTAAAATAACCTAATAAGCCACTAAACTTTTGTGTAGCCACTGAAATAATATTTCAGTTTTATGTCACTGAACCAAAACTGAAAGTTTTATTTATTCTATCTTATTTTGATCAAAGTAGCTGAAGTATAATATTTAAAAGATATTAATTATCATGGGACTAGTTGATCTCTTTTTTTGAGCTTGGGTTTCATGTATCCCAGTCTAGCCTTGACTTCACTATATCCTGAGGATGGTCTTGAATTTCTAATCTTTCCACCTCTACCTCCTCACTGCTGGGACTACAGGTGTGTATGACCATGTTTTATAAGTTGAATTTTTATATATTAATATTTTAAACAGTTAAATGTATTATTAGAAAAGATTTATAAAATTTTTGCTAGAGCATAATAGTCTATATTATTACCAATGGACAGCTAAGTGCCAGTGTTTATAGTCTACATTTTCAATGGTCTTTAAAGTTTTGAAAATCAGTCATCTATTCATTCTAATTAGAACTTTCCCAGAGCACTATAATAAGTATTGACTTACTAAATACAAATTGTCCATCTACATACTTTTAAGACAATCATGAATACCTCTCAGGGTCATTTACAAATATTTGCCAATGTGCTGGGCCTGGTGCAAGCCTTGAAGAATGACATAGACAACAAAGAACAGGAGACTGTTCCAGCATCCCACATGGAACCCAAGGAGACAGTCACCCGGAGCCCACAGCAGGCCAGGAAGACAGTTTGAAGGGCTTTTACGGTATGTGCTCTGACTACTTAGGGACTCTCAAGATGACACAAGAGGAACAGGATAAGGAGTCACCCCTACTTAAACAGCAGGCTTCTGCGAGAAGGTGGGACCTTTGCTCAGATGATCAACGGAGCCCAGGGACCTGGATTCCCTCCCCCAAAAATCCTTCTGCTAATCACATGGAGAACATAATGAAGTACCCCTTTCATAGTATCCCATCCAAAAAGAACAAATATATGAAAACCAATGGTTACACACACAGATTCAGAGAACCTCATTCTCTAATTGATAGTCACTCCTACTGGCTTTTTGCATTGCCTGACTTTCTACCTCCCTGTCTTCAGTCAAAAGAACTCCAATAGCCAGAAAATGTAATGATTACTGCCTTCAACTCAGGCAGCATCACTGTGGACAAGAACTCTAAGTTGTATCTCAATGCCTAGAAGAGTGTACAATTGGGGGGGTGGTCCAATAACAAATTTTCAGGTAAGTAAAAAGGACCCCTTCTCCCTTAGGAACAGAGATTTACAGAGATAAATAAGGAGGGTGGGTAGAATTTTCACTCATATTTCATACATTAAAAACATGGTCAAAAGTTTGGATTTCTTCCAATTCATCCTAAAGAAGCACTCTTACCCTAAAAGCATGATATTCCGTTCAATTTTATGTTGATATGGTCTTTTATGCTTCACAGGTTGCCTTACTCTCAAAGTCTTTCTCCCATAACAATAATAAAACATGTTAAGAATTTTGCACAAGGCCCTCTGCATACTGTTACGGTTGTTAGCTTGGTGGTTTTGTGAAACTCCTAACAGTAGGAGTGGGTGTGTCTCTGGCTCTTCCCTGCTCTTAGGATCCTTTTCTACCTATTGGGTTGCCTCCTCCAGCCTGATATGAGAGTTTGTGCCTAGTCTTATTGTATCTTGTTGTACTGTGTTTGGTTGATATCCCTGGAAAGCTTGCTCTTTTTTTTAAGAGGAGTGAAGAGGGAGTGGAAATGGGCAAGGAAAGTGGAGGGGGGCTGGGATAAATGTTGGGAGGGGAAACTGTGGTCAGGATGTATTGTACTAGAGAAGAATAATCTAATTCTTTTCAAGCTTACGGAAGCTATTATAAACAGATATTATAGTACCTCAGTTTTATTAACAAGAAACTGAGACACAAATTCTCAAAAGGCATAGTCAGAAGATGACTGAAGCAAATGCCCCAGACATTCTTTCCCATAACCACTGTGATTAATTGTTCTCTGACAGATATAGAAGCCAAGCCCATCACAAAATCTCAAAGGTTACATCATCTGTCTTCAAGAGCTTCTCCTGCCTCTTTTGGCTCTGTGTTCGTTTTCTTGCTTAATATGTTTTACTACCCATAGAAATTGTGCAGAAACAATATGTGACAGTTAATTTCATGTGCCAGTTTGAGTGAACACAAGGCACCAGGCTATTTGGTTAAATATCTGTGGTATTAGTTCAAACTGAAATCAACACGTGAATCCACAGACTAAATTGGGCTGCCCTCCCTAGTGCAGGAGGACACCATCCAATTGTAGCACTGAGTGAAATAAAAGGCAGAGGATGAAAAGTCCCTAACCTGTGTCCCACTGTCTTTGTATGAGCATAGTCAGTCCTTTCCTGTCCAAGTTCATATTCAGCAGACCTCATCTTAGACATTACCTCTCTGTCCCTCCACTGAGGTTTCTTACTTTGATCTTGAGGCTCACTTCCTACCTGTTTCATTTAGTGGCTATATTAGAATTCCAGTGGTTTGGGGGGCTTGTGGATTATATTTTCTTATTTTGGTTTGTGAACTAAGAAAATCACAATGTATAATATAATCTGTGTTCCTGGTGCCTGTGTAGCTTGTATGCTATGGAGAGCTCTTTGGGAGATGGTATGACAACTCTCCACCTAGTTCCCTTCTTCTGCTAGCTGGTTAGCTTTCCAAGGCCATGATGTCATAGCTCAGATCATGTTGATGCTTCTTCCTCGTTCAGATCCCATGATTTTATCCACTGAGGAACATCTATTGAAAGGTTGCCGATTTTCACTTCATTACCTGGGTAATCAGAAATAGGGATGATGCGATGGAAAGGTCATTGAAATCGAAATCAGAAAACTAAATTTGAATGTGCCTTATTACCTCAAGTTCTTAGAATCAGTCATCCCGTAAGTGTAAATGACAATGAAACCAGACTTGCTCATATCTTAAGGTTTCATTAAGGTAATGTGCGTGGAAAAATGTGCTAACTGTTACGACCTACAAAATGTCAAATATGTTTTTACTATTTTTCAGCTTCACCCTATACTGACATTTTTGTAAATACCCATAGAACTGAATGAGATGAACTCAAACTGAAGTGCACTTCTCAAGCGGCCACCTTTAGATTCAGCATCATATCCTGTACTGGAACCAAGCTGAATGGACATAAGAGATGACATGTCACCCCAAGTGATTTTTAACATTCCAAACCGTGTCTGATGATTTGTTAAGATTAATTTGTCATTTAGGAAAAGCAAGCTGAGTGTTAAGTGTCTCCAAACTAAAATCTTCAATCTCTACACATTCTTAAAGAAAATTTTCTCTTGTTAATTGCTTCCTTGCTACTTGACCTGGATCTGTTTTGTAGAGTGCCCTCTAGAGGTCTCTTAAGGTTATTATCTGCATTTTTCCAGGAAACCCATAGGACTTAAGTAGTAACTAATTTCCAACAATAGACTGAATATTTTCATTAGCATTATGAAAATGTTAATTAATTTATATGAGTACCCTTTATATTTTCAGTAGAAATTTTGATGCAAAATTTAAATTACTGTTCTCCTAGTTTCTGGTTCTTCTATTTCTAACTGGAAGCTAACTTCATTTCTTCTGTAATTAAAAGTTTATTTTCCACTCTAATAATTTATGGAAAATATAACTTTATAGATGTTGAATTTTGTGGAACAATGATATGTGTCAGTTATTTCTTCATATTTTCAGTTGACTTTTACATGAAGTTCTTTCACATTTTAGGAAAGTTTTTAATTGTTATGGTTTAGAAAATAGCAAGACCTTTTTAGTACTACATAAACTACAATATTCTAGTTCATATATATTTTGCAACAGATAAATTATTTTGTAGCAGGAATTACTTTTCAGTGCCTTCCCATATCTAAGTATACCACTTAGATAACTTATCTGACAATCCTAGACCATCTCTGTGCTCTTGTCTTGTACTCTTGGACATATATTCAAAATACGTGCATTAGCTGCTTTATTTTATTCTTCTTGAGGTCAAATATATTTTATACATGGTAGATAGATAATGAATAGCTGATAATTTCTTTAAAGTAATTCTAAGTTTTTAGTGATTCTCTCCATATTAATTGTCTGAAAAGATAAAAAGGATTTAGCAATTGTTATACAAATGGGATGGATTCCCAGTGATGGTCACAGAATCGCTTTCTGCCTGATGACGTTAAAGTTATCAAATAATTATAGCTACATTTGGGATAATGTATGCTTGCACTGCAAATGATAGATAGACTTTATTATCTTTATAGAGTTTTGTTAAGTTTTAAATGTCATTGGTCTGAGGAAGGAAGAAATGATAAGAAAATAAAATTTACCAGGCAGTGAAATCAATCGGCTCAGTAGTGTGAGATAGCAGAAAGGTCCGGAATTCACTAGCACTGTGTTAGAGGAGTGTTTAGATCAAGTTAGTTTTGTCTTCTATTCTTGCTTGGCTCCTGAATTCCCATCTCCTACATGTCTTAGTTTCCAAGAATAGCTTATCCCAGTCGATAACTGTTTAGACTGTTGCTTCTCTTCTGATTCTATTCCCTATGTATATTAGCCCATATAGTTTACTTTTCTAATGTTGGTTTATCTGCCTTGTCTCAGTACAGAGCTCAGAAGGGAGTGGGATGTAAAGAATGAACACAACTGGGTGCATCATATAGGTGCTCATATGTTCTCAACAGTTGTCAGAGAGCTCTGGAAAGGGTAGTAACTCCATCAAGAGCAGTGGCCAGAAGTCTTGGCCTGTCCACAAAACATAGAGCTTTGACACAAATACCCATTATTTCCTCAGTGTCAAATTTCTTGCTCCAAAATGTCCATGGAATATGGACCCTTAAGATGAGAGGTTTCTGTTTCAATCAGTCCTCACTTGAATAAATGTTTTCGGCAGCAATAATACAAAACCATTATAGATAAATCTAATAAACTTCCTTCTTAAAAGAACATGATGTTAAAACCAAATAGTAATCACTGACTAATTTTGACTGGGCCCAAATGTCATAGAATCTCTGAAGAACCAGATCCATATTAGCCCTAAGTATATGTCATGAAAAGTACTTAACAGTATTCATTTCAGTCATTTGGTAGGAAGGAATGCATCTCAAAGAGAATAATGGACCCAATATTATAGAATCGGTTCAAAGAGTCATAGACTGTTGGGTATCTTTGTAACTTTTCTTCTTGGCCACTTCAGTTTTTTGTTTGTTTGTTTGTTTCAGTCAGGTCTTGAGGATGCTCTAATTCAGAATGGGCAGATGCTAAATGACTAAAATACTTCCAGAGATGTGGCTTCTAAGGCAGACACAACAACATAAGGTATGATTCATGCCCAGCAGGTCCATGGATTGTTTCCAAAAGTAGGTTTTATCTTCTTCTGAATTGCTAGACAATTCATTGACAGTGTGATTTCACTGACTTCAAGGTAGCTTAGCAATGGAAATTAGGTGCTGTCTCAACTTACCACCTGCTCAAAGCACATGTCTAGGTTCTTTCTGAGTACTTGTACTACCTCCAGCAAATTAGCCAAGTTGAAATATGTCTTCTGCCTCCACTGAGGATCCACATCAGGTTCATAGCTGTTCAAATTGTAACTGAAGGTTTAACGATTTGCACTCTTCAGCCATCTGATTCATCAAACTCTTTAATTTAAAAAAAAAAGGAAAAAGAGACTTTGAATTTTTCTCCAGACTTAGTCATCCACCTATATCAAATAGGCAAAATTATGTTACAAATATTTTTCCAAATGGACTAAAAAGCATGTAGGAAATTCAGTGTTAATCACTTTCTCCATTAACACCTGCAATTAACTAATGCTTAGAAAAGCCAAAGCTGTAACTCTCATGATATTTGGGAGAATATAAATTGTTGTACAGTTATACCCCTATGACTCATAAATAATATTTTGTTTCATTGTATTTTCTCTGATTATAAGTGAGCTATTTTGTTGTTTAAAACAACTATTCTGACTCCTCCTGAGAAAATAAGTTTACCTAGTTTAGCTCAGTGGGAAGTACGTACGCTTTTAACATCTTCAGGGTAAACATATTTCCCACCAGGTGTAATTAAAGGTTTTGTAAAAAGAGCTTTGTAAATGCCACCAAAATGTAAAGGGTACTTTTTTTAAAAGAAGAGGGTGTGGGTTTATCTGTTTTTTTCTGGGCTCAGAATGTATTTAAAATGTATCTAAACCGTAACAGTTTTTCTCTTGAGGGCTACTTGACTCTGCCCCTCTGTTCCCAGCTGCTAGATTTCTAACTTGTAACTTTTTAAAACCTCAGTTAGCTCATAGGGTTAGGGAAGAAATGAAAGGATAGGAAAGAATAGGAAAGGATATTTGAGCCTTATTTCTGCCTGGTTCACTATCAGCTTTATTTCTGCCTGCTTTTCCTATCATCAGCTTTTGTACTCTCTTTCCCTATCCTGTAGCAGCTCTGCTGTAATTCTTAGTTCTAATTCTTAACTTCCAATTGTCAACTGCCTTCAACAACCCTTCTTTTATCCCCCTCCAAGCTGTTCCCAGAAGTCCAAGCAGCGTGCAACCACACAGGGAAGGGATTTTTCCCTGGCAAAGCTTCACTCTACAACCAGGAACTGTCCTACCAGGGTGGCCATACGAACAAGGAAGAGCTAGCATCTTAGTCCATTTTTGATGCTATAACAAAATGCCAAGGTACGGTAATTTACAAAGAACAAGACTTATTCATTTTCATAGTTCTGGATGTCACAAAATCTAAAGTCAGTGTATCAGTGCCTGATTTATAAGATCCGTGTTGCTGTATCCATACATACCAGAAGGTAGAAGGACAGAGATGAATACGATCTTGTCAAAAGGCAGAAATCAAAACCAGAAATCACTACTTTGAGCCCTTTGCATGAAGATTCCACTTTCATGACATCTACCCATCAAGTTCCTCCTTGCCATACCACATACTAAACTGGCTACTATTTCCAACACATGAATTTGGAAAAAATACAATAAGATTATAGGTGCTGGCCACTGGAACTAGAGATTTCTGGAGATGTCTTACACTGCTGGTATATAGTATGAAACTCAGAATGTGTTACTTTATGATTTGTGGAGGGAACCTCAAGTGTCCCAGAACAAACAACACAGCAAATTGTTGTCTTCTCTGGGAGCTCCTCTTGGTTTCAATGGCTTCTCTTCTTTAGCAACAGTTTCTAAGCTGTTTTTATGTTTATTTTTTATGTTCTCTGTTTGAAACACACACACACACACACACACACACACACACACACACACACGTCCCATATTTGGTGATTCACTTGTCAATTGTTTCTCTACTTCTCCACTTGTTTTTGCTCGACTTATGTATTGTGTTCTCTGATATGATTATTTAAAACCTCCTTGTGATCTAAATTTCCTTCTACCTTCATTAGGACCTTGCTATTTCTATTTCTTGCTATTTCTAGATATGTGTGGTTACCATTAAGTCCCCCGCCCCCCCTTTTTCCCCCAGGAGTCATCCAGAGTCCTGGTGATATTTTGGAGTGAGTGTTTGATAGAGACAGATTCCTAGCTATGCTCACTTCATGCCAACACAAATTAGACTTGTTTATTTATTCATTTGCTTTTATTCCATTAAATGTCTGAGAGGTCATATCTAACAAATATTTTGATGTTAGATTTGGGATTTTTTCTATCTGATCAGTAAAGCTAAACATTATCTTCTGTGCTTTAGAGTAGCGTAATATACTAAACTGGATGAGGAGAGAAAGCCAAAGCTTTAGAATAAGACTAAAGGCAAGCCTGTCTCTTGCATTTTCTTCCATTCCCTTCCCTTCCCTTCCCTCTCTTCCCTTTCCTTTCCTTTCCTCTTCCTTCACAGCCAGGAGCATTTGAACTAGATCCTAGCACCCTTCGGTGTCATTTTCCCATCTGTAAAATAGAGATAAAAGTGGTAGCCCCCAGGATCCTAACAAGTGTTACCCAGACACTCCTAGAAGAGCCTGAGTTTTTTTTAAATAACTTTTAATTTTTCAATTAGAATAGAATTATATCACTTCCCTTTCCTCCCTCCAACCCCTCCTGTGTCCTTTCACTCAAACCTCCTGGTCTGCCACTCCCTCTTACTCCTTCTCAAATTCATGGCCTCCTTTTGTTTATTATTACATATACGCATTGCATGGTGAGTCCATTCAGTGTTTTAAGGGTTTTCCTGATAGAAGGAAGTTGGTGGTTTTGATTGGGATCTAATGTGTTTTGTTTGGGATCTAATAGGCCCTGGATCCTCCCTGTACTTACTGAAAAGGAAGCAAAAAGAAAGAACAGATGCATCTTTATGCATGCTGATTGAACAGGGGACGTGAGTAGAAGCATAATCTCTTGAAAACAGTAATAGTAAAGTTCAGTCAACCTAGATTTCAATACCAAGATTCCTGTCCTGCAAGCAATGAGCTCCAAACCCTTGCATAGATTACATAGATTCCACAAGCTCCAATTGCCACACTACAAAATGGCAGTGTTGCTCCCCTTAAACAATAGATCTGAAGGTAAATGAATTAATAATGAACATGCATTACACGCTTGTCATTTAGTAAGATCCCAGTAAACATTAGCTCTTTCTATTTGTCTCTTAGATATTTGCTAAATATTTCATTTTCACAGTAACACATTTATTGTGTGTTCATTTTCTTGTTCAGCTAAAATATTTACATAAAGACTTTTAATGCAATATCTTAAGAAATTTAAATGGATAAATTAAAGTATAAATCCAATGAAGGAAAAATAAATAAAATAAAATCAATGCCAATAAATCCAAACGGAGCACGTTTTTTTAACCTGGATAGCAGCAATTGATTTTACACCTGCATTTTATGAGGCATCCTTAACTTTTAAGAATTAAATAACACAGAATACAAGTACCATTACAAGCTGATACCCATTTCTGGAAGCAGCAGTAATGTTGCACGCTTAAAGGCTTCCAGAGAGACTGTCAAAGCTTTTCTTTTGTTTGAGGTAATGCACTTCAGGGATAAAAAGAAAAGTAACATTTAGAGGTATAGCACAGGTTTACACATTAGCACAAAATACAGGCAATAACAGTCTCAAGAAAATAGTCCTGTACATCAAGGCACTGCCCGCTCTGTTCACTGTGAAGTTACATGTTATAGACACAAAAAGCCTTTAAAAACATTTTATTTTTATTGAGAATTTCTTTTTTGTATTTTTTTTGAATTTTTGTACCATATATTTTGATCATATTCTTCCCCTTTCCCTACTCCTCCTAGATCGATCTCTCTCTCTCTCTCTCTCCCTCTCTCTCTTTCTCTCTCTCTCTCTCTCTCTCACACACACACACATGCCTACACAATTTACATTCTCTCTCTTTCTTAAATAACACAAAATAAAAGGCAAAGTTTTTTTTTTTTTTAAGCGTGAAGTCTGACTTGTGTCGACCTATTGATCATTATTCCTACCCTAGAGTGTAGTTGATAGCCCAATGTCATTCCATTGAAGGAATTTGATGTCCTCTCCCATACACTATTGCAAATGGCTCCTTGGTTAGGTTCCCCTAATCATTTAAGTTTTAGATATGAGTGTTTTGTTTAGAATATCTGCAGGTGTTAAGCAGTTAGAACTGTACAGGAGTTTTTCAAGAAGGAAAAATAGATCACAGTGTTAAAAGAGAAAATAAAATAGGAGTATTAAATGGGAGGATTCTAGGGGTTGGCAGAGGAGGAGCCATGGGATAGAATAACTAACACTAAAGGCCTTCCAAAAAGCTGTACAGAAACCACTATTAGAGGTTTCCTAAAATATACTTATAGAAAGGAGTTTAAATGTAGTTACCAGATAGTGAGAGACAATACTCCAACCAAACATCTTATTGTACCAAATAAAACCCCAATACCAGAAATGGGTAACATATTTTTGAGTTGTTAGCAAAAGAGGTCTTATGGACTCCCATAAAATATCCCAGGCTATTGCTAACACTATTAGTTAGCCTCCACAACCTGACAGTAAGATCCTGTTGCTGGAGCCCACCTGGAAGCTTCAGCCCTACTAACCAGCATTCATAGTGCTGGAATGTGCTATACACACTACCAGAGGAGAAGGGAATCATCATTCTTACCTCGCTACTAATCTCGTGGGCTATAACAGCATCCTGCCTGCAATATATGTCCACTAGTAAAATAGGCATGTATTTTATGTGAGAAACTTTTCGGTTAGATTCAAAACCTGCTCAATGAAATAGAACCACTACCTGAAACTGTTAATGAGGCCAAGATCCCGAGGCTAGATAGGTCATGGGACCTAGGGGAAAACCTACTTGGATTATTCTGCTAAATGTAGCAAATGAGCATGGGAATAAAACAACTCCTAATGAAATTCTGCTATATTCATAGGTCAGTGCATTATTCAACCCTCAACAGCGATGACTCTTCCTACAGTAGATGGTGAACAGCACAGAAACCCACAACTGGGACAACGTGCAGAGAGTGATGCGTGTAAAAGAGGGAGTAGAAAGATGATGAGAGTAGGAGATTTAAGTAATTTTTTAAGAATTTCACACAATGAATTTTGATTATGTTCACTAAACACACAATTTATAATTAAATAGTTGACTCCTAATAGGATGGAGAAAATGAAAATGGCATTGGTAAGCTTTCAAGGAAGAAAAGTGTCTCTAAATTTAGATATACTAAGCTCTGAGAGGATTTTTTTTTCTTTACTTTCTTTGAAGAGGCTAATATTCCATATATTTAGTACCTAAAGGATTAAAATGGATTGGTGAAGGTATGTACTATTGTTTGAATATGGGTAGTTTCTCCTAAATGTCCATATATTAATGTTTAGTCCTCGAAGTAGTAATATTTCTTGATCCCTGAACTTCTAGAAGACAGGGGTTTATATTTAGGTCACTGGAGATTTCCCAGAAAGAGCATTGGAGATTTTAGCCTCTCAGTCCCTCACTTTCTGCTTCCTTTCTCAAGGTATAAGCTCTTGTTCAAAACATACTGTCACCATGATATACTTTCCATACAAAGCTCCCAACCAAAGAGGTGTCATGATGTCCAACTTGAGCCTCTATAACAATGAACCAGAATAAACTTCTCTTTATTACATAAGTCGCCTGCCTCTGCTATTTCATTATGGTGACAGAAAGCTAACTAATAAAGATGATAATCTTGTAGGTAAATAAATACATAAAATCCTTATGTCCAAATATTACAAAAGACTGGTAAACCTTACCAAAGGAGTTTCAAAGTTGACTAATTGTTGACTTAGCTAAAATTTGTCTGGTTATTATCTGCAAAGAGTACCAGGAGTTAATAATACTGTGGACAGATTCTGCTTACCAAGTGCTTCCAGCAAGAGGTGAGAATACAAGATTTATGTAAGTGCCATTTGGGGGCTCCACTCCATACCAATGGTACTCTAGCAAAATGAAAGAAGTGTGAAAATGAGAAAGCATGTACTTACTGTCCATCTACACCTCCTATTTGCTCTAAGATGCTGAGAAATTTCCTTCTATATCCTAAGTCTCATTTTTCTTACTTGAAAACTTTGTATTATGCTATCAAAGTTTATCATGAGAAGCCATTGAAATTATACTCATAAACTTGTTTTTAAAAAGTAAGAGCTCCACAGACATGCAACAACATCCATTTTAGATGTAATAAAGAAGCCAATTTTGCAAATTGTGAAAGGATAGAAGATAAGAGACATTCCACAGACAACTGAGGTCTGGAGACTTATGACATCTCAGAACCATATGTCTGTGTTGAATAAATCCTTCAATCCTCTGTTTTGATAAAAACAAAATGAAAGAGCCAAGCATAGGAGCAATGAAGAGCAGAGGTAGATTTCCAGAGTCATTTGTACAATTCCAAACTGCAGTTTCACTAAGTAACCAAGGATGTGATTTCTTCCTAGCAAAATCTCAACAGCCTTTATCTGGAGTGCGCCTGGAGTCTGGGATGCTATGTAAGACACAAATACATTATAAAACTTGAGCTTGCCTCCCTCTGTGCAGCTGTATCACATATTTGTGCCTGTGGCTCATGGGTGCTTCTGAAGCAGGAGATATGCTTGTTTACCACTGGACTGGCTCCATTGGCATTCACCTGTGCTAGGCTTAGTCTTACCCTTCTGAGCCCTGCAAAATGTTTCTGTGAGCCAGAAGGAGCCTGAAGATTGCACAAAAATCCAAAGCCTCCACATCAGGCTCAGAGGCCTTCCCAGACTTGCAGGATCAGAAACATGAGGCTGATATCACAGGTGCACAGTGTCACGGAAGACCAAATCATACACGCTAATCAGAAAGCCTGAAGGTTGGTACAACTTGAACAGCAATTTCTTCTACCAGTCTCCTCTCAACTTTCTTAAGAACCAACAGGGAGAAGCTGGGTTGACTATTAATGCATCAAGACACACTTTATTTGTCCTAAGGCACATTTGTCGTGCATGAGTTAGCACTGTGATGCTCAAGCTTACTACAGAATGGAGCAAGCGGCTGCTTTAATGCGCTGACACATCTAGAACAAGTATACTTTTATGATATTTATTGCATATTGTCATGAACACTATTAAATTAAATTACGAACCATTTGCATACTGAAAAAAATAAATTGTCATCATTAGAGCAAGAAACAATCTTTAAGAGAATGACCACTTCAGCAGTCCTAATTCTGTCAGATGTGGAAGAAAATCCAGTGGCAGTCTTTGTTTCCTGCTAACTAAAGGAAGACCTGCCACCTCTCCAAGATCATGTATACGAGTGTGGAAGGCTAAGGGGAATATAGCAGAGAGAGCACAGATACCTTCCAGTGGTACCACCCAAAAAGAACACAAAAGCCCATTTTAAATAGATGAGTAATGAATGTTACCAATCCCTAGTAGGGAGGGAGAATCTAAATCATGGGCAACTCTGGATACAGAGCATCAGACTGGATGATCCACAAGAGTTTTTTGACGCTAATTCAGTGCAATAGAAGGTGCATTTCGTATCAGACTTTGTGCAGCAAGGGGTTCTGCCAGCTAGGACTTAACTTTTCACAATCATCACTTCTAACCCTCTGGCTTATAATGTCCATGCTCACCTATAATTAAAATCAACTGGTTTAGAATGCCCTATTTTGGTGTGAAACATTATCTTTCCAGAAAATTCTGTAATGCTGATATATGCCTTTACTCATATCTTTACTTATTTTGTATACAGAAAGGTCTTACTCAACAATGTTGCTTTCTGAGTTTATGTGACATTGTGACTAGTCATTAGGTCCATCTACTACCCTACTGACGTGATCTCTCTGTTAGCTATAACTACAAAACAGGAATAACAGTAACTACCTTTATGGTGTGAGTGTAAAGTTAAAATATGCCATGCCCTTGACAGTGTGTCTGGTAATTAATGAATAATTTTGTGTATTTCTAATATTTACTATTATGAATCTCCCCTCATCTGTCATACAAAACAACCATGTGTGGGAAAGGAAAATAACAGGTTAAGATTTTCTTTTTTTTCAAAAAATAAAAACAGTATTCACTTTTCAGTTGCATGGTCTTTGAAATAAAAGCAGTGAGACCCCTTGCTGTAAGCAAGTAGAACACTTCTAAATACAGAGTATTGTGGGTATGTAAAACTTTTGACCCAAATGAGATAGGCAGTGTTTCCATTATTAAGATATTTTTTAATATGAAGTTCAACTACTCAGCACAGTTCTGAAAAAACACAACAAAGAACAATTGCACGTTTGTCTGCATGGTTATTGCAATTACTGAAATGCATTGTGCGGTAACAATGAGGAACATATTGTCTGAGATTTTATGAAACACACACACATTAGATTTATGCAATTATAATCATTTTTTTACTATTTGTTTCCTTTAACTGTGTGTGTGTGTGTGTGTGTGTGTGTGTGTGTGTGTGTGTGTGTCCTGGCAAAGTAATGCCTATGGTGGTTAGAGGACAACCACTGTGGAGTGGTTCTCCTTACAACACAGGATCTGGTATTGAACTCAGGTTGATGGGCTTGCATGAGCAGCAATTTTACTGACTTAGGCATCCAACTGATCCCGTTTGTATAATATTTTGGTATAAGATTTCACGTTTTTCAGGCTAGCCTCAAACAATCTATGTAGCAGAGAATGACCTTGGACTTCTAGTTATCCTGCCTCTGCATGCTAATTGCTGGAATTATAGGTGTGTGGCACACCATCCTTGATTCTATGCAGAGGTGGGAGTAGAACCGAGGCCCTGTACATACTACATACTCTGCCAATGAGCTACAAAACAGCCCTAGCTTTTAGTAATTTATTTTTTACTTACATAAGCTTCAAACCAACCATACGAAACTATGTAGGCATGGAACAATTCAGTATTTTGTGTAAGGGCCTATTCATTGCTCTGAAGGTTCCTAGTGTGTCTTGGCCATGGCTTCTAAGTATAAACAAGACTCCTTTTATTGTCCATCACAATTCAAAACACCCCCTGAAAATTCCAAAAATGCCTTATAACTGCTGCCTTAGAGAATGTCCAGGACCAAGTGTCAGTTTTTGGAAAGTAGGAGCCACAGAATGAGCAAGCTTGCCCTATAGTTCATCCAGAATAATAAGAGATATGGAGAAAGGTCAGTGGGATATAGACATTTAAGACAAACAAGAGAGAAACATCCACAAAAGAAAGGGAATGGGCAGAAGGGAAACTGAGCCAGGGACAGGAGGAGGGTGGAAGAAAAGAGGAAATGGAGTCTGTTGAAGGTGAGTCGATAATGTCATATGTGATGGGTAAATTTATTAAAACAAGAGACTGCATAGATCTATTAAGTTTAAATATTGGGGGGTCATTTCTGAATTGTCCCAAGGTTGTTGGCTCTAGTTTTCTGGAATGTGAATGTACTCATGCTTATTTGAAAACAGACATCAGGAACTAAATACAACTGTTTTGCTGACTTTTCCTGAAAGCTTTAATGAGAGGAGAGATGTGAGGATTAACAACAGATATGACCCATTGGCTCAAAGCAAAAGTTTCATCGAATATTCCATCACATCTCTTCATGAAGTGGCCTATATTTCCTTACTGGTAAAATGTAGCAGTGCCTGGCTTTGAGAATTCTTACTTGCTTTTGTTAAAAAATCAAGAATGTTTCAGATTTAAGCAATACATACCTACATACATACATATATGTATATGTGTAATATACACACATACACACACATATGTATATATACTATTCAGTCTCTTCTTGAAGTCTCTTAAAATGTTTTTCAGTGTACTCTTTAAATAGCTACAGACTGTGAGGACAATCGAACCCTTTCTATCTGCCTACCAATCTGTTCTCTGTCTGTTTCTGAACAGGAGAAAGAAGCAGATGCTGTGCACCTCGAATCCCACCTCACAGCTTCACTAGGGCTCTTCACAATAAGTATATACCTCTTCAGAAATATCAACCCTTTCTGGGATGTAGAAAATCGGCTCCAAAAATGCATCTTCAGTCTTGCAGTTGAATTTCTGAAGAGGAGCACCTCTAAGATGTTACTTTAAGAATGGAAGAGACACGATTATGTTTACACACTCAAGAGGACAAGGTAAAGATGCAGAAGTCATGAAAGAGGCACTAAAGTAGTTAATTGATGGAATAAGAATGTCAAGGCTGAAAGAAATGAATCTAAAATCAACCTTAGCCAAAAGGAGATATCTTCTCCAAGTTAAAAACACAAAAACAATACGAGAAATGAAGTCACAACATTGAGATTGGGATCTGAAGGTGAGGAGAGAGTTTTCAATAGCTCAATCACTTCAGATGGTGTACAAGGAAAATAATTTCTCAAATAGTCTCTAGACAAACACCAATGACATTTATCTTATTTATAAAGTAAGTCATATGTAGATTTAGTGAAGTGGTGTGAAACAATGAAGATCATTGGCTGAAAATTACTCTAACCTCTCACTTTGGGTTTCTAGGAAGCCAAGGCTGTCTAAATGGCATAATGGGGAATAGTTTTTAATCTAAATAAAGAAATATTCACATTTAACATCATGTGGCTCTCTTCCCCTAGAATCTCCAGGTAAGTTCTGTAAGCCAATTTCAATAGATGAGCCACAGCCTCAATAGATTAAACATGGGTGGTATAGCAGCAACATCAGCATCAATGAAAACACATTAGACCTCCACATTGTTAGGTTCTGCTGCAGACTGCTGAATGAGAAACCTGGAAGTATGAGTGAATAATTGGCAGTTGAAGAAGTACTACATGTGCCTGCTAATTTGAGAACCACTAATGTAAACAGCCAATAAGGCAAACAGAAATGCAGCAGCCAGGCCTTTGAAGATTTCCAAAGCAATTATGAGGGCTTCAGAGGGTAAAGGAGAACTCTTCTTTATGATACCCATATTATGTTGCTAGTAGCTACTCTTTTGAATGCATGTCAAATTGTCAATTATAATCATGAAAAATGAAAGGTATTGGTGCTGTTTTTAGCAGTACACACTTGATCATTCCTAAAGATGTTACTAAATATCACAGAAACAGTGCCCTAAAGTAAGGCTGGTACATTTTATTTAATTATTCATCTCATTAATATAAAGCTTAAACTTTCATCATGACAAGAAAATATGAGATGGATATAGACTGACATTACATTTCTCCATTTAACTCCCTCTGTGGCTAACCGTGTATGGCTTCACCAACACTGAATATCACCATACTTATACATAATGATACTTTAATATTATTAAACATAAGGGAGACTATACCATGTGCTTGATGTAAGGTACAGTAAGAGCCAAATACATGATGTCAAAAAGCTCACTTTTGTGTATTTTAAGCTGTGAATCTTAGAGTTATGGGCATTTACTCTGGTTGTTATACTGAAACTATAAAGAGGAGCCATGATATTTGATAAAACCTGGGGCTTTGGGAGGACAAGGAGCCTAAGAGAGGAGAATAGAGTCACAGAAAATACTTCTTAGAGTAGAGACAATGGATAGGACTCTTGGATCATCAGTAGGATAGAGAAGATACATGGATAAAGGAGATGGTTAATTCAGAGTAGAGGACCCACCTGGTTAAGACATCGAAGTGGAAACTAGTTCTGCATTTTAGGGAATAAGCAAGAAACAGAATGACTGAAAACTGGAGCGAGGACCCTGCCACAGAGTCTTCACTTGTCCTAACTAGGGAATTGAACACATGTTTAAAGAAGGCAGGAAGACATTGGTTGCTTTTCCATAAGAAAATGAGATCTAATTTACAACCCCAATCTAGACAAGAATCTATTTGAATGAAGAATAAACTGTAGTTAGAAGTGTTGTTATGTGGATCTAGAAACCAAAGATGAGCACCTGCATGAAGTCATGCATGATAATAAAGCTTTATTTCATGACATTTTAAGGTAAAACAATGATTTCTAATAGGGCACAGGAACCTTACAGTCAGCATTTCCTACATAAGATAAAAGAATACACAGAAAGAACTTACATGTGACTAGCAAAGTGTTGGGAACCATGGAGGTGATCCTTGAATTTCTGGTCCTAGAATTTCAAAGGGAAAACAGTCCGAAGTATGGTAGGAAAAGATGGTGAAAACCCAAGTTAAGGGAAGTTTGTAAACACTGCTATAGATCCAATATTCAGAATCTTGGATGTAAATCCAACTCCATCATTGACTCAGAGCAAAATGACTTTTGGTAATCCAGGACCACTTTCTGGTTTGTTTCTTCCTCTGTAAATGACGTTAATTGAAGGTATGAGAAAATGACCCATGGGCCTAGAAAGAGGACTTGGCTTTAAGAGCACTGGTTGCTCCTCAAGAATGATCTTCAGCATTCTAATGGTGGCTAAAAACTAGAATGCCAGTTCCAGAAGACATGACACCCTTTTTTGGTCTCCTTAGGCATTATACACAAGTAATTGTACATAGACCTGCAGGTAAAATACCCATATACATAAAACAATGTTGTTTTAAAGGAATGATTCAAGTTATACTCTTCAATCCATAGTTCATTCTCACCTACTGAAAGTTACAGCATAAACAAGATGGTTCTATCTGGAACAGCTTTCTCTTATAACACATAACTAACAACACTATGTAAGTATAGTTTACTTCACATAAATTTTAAAGGTAAACTACAGTGCAACAAAGACCTCTGGCTTACAAAGCGCAATGGCCCTGAGTGATCCGCACCTCTTGTATTTACATGCTTATGTAATTCTCTCCCTTTACATACACACAATGCCAAGGATTTATCCTCTAAAGAATAGAATACAGAAGTTGTAAGACACCAAGCCTCTTTATTTCTTCTAATTGGGTGTTGTATGCTCCAGTATAGTGTCTTCCCCAAAACTCTAATTTTCCAGCAATCCTACTTGAACAAGACAGCATCAGAGTTCCAAGAGAATAAGAGATACAGTTTTCTAATTGGCACATCTGTGCTGCCATGTCTGATCGGCTGAAGTACATCTCAAGCCTGGGCCAAACGCTAACTCTTGATAAAGTTGTAATAGGCACACACACACACACACACACACACACACACACACACACGTGGATGTTAAAAGTTGAAATGCTGTTTATATCAGGATTAGATGAGATTCAAAAATGACTATAAATTAAATTTAGAGTATCAGGATTATAAATCCCCTTAGTGGGCAAGCAGTTCACAGGTTCAAAGTTTTGACTGTGTAAATAGGGAAAGAATCCAAGCCATTTGCTCAAGATTACCTGGCTAGTTACTGATGAGCTGCTGTAAGCCCAATTGCTTTGAGAATATTCTCAATGACTCTGAACAATGCATGTGAATGTGAATATGAATGGGTATGAATATGCTAATTACTGGTGTGTGTGTTTGTGTGTGTGTGATAGACACTCTCAGTGATTTTATGACATATTGTCTGGAAGTTTGCTTGTCTACTTGTTAGTTTAAAATATCTGGATTTAAGTAATTTTGTTCTGTTTCTTCATCATGTTCAGTGACTCCTAAAGGACACTATCAAAAACGTTTGCACAACGATCCCAGAATGTTGAATTGAAAACATTTCCCAAAGCCTCAAGACATATTTTAGCACTCACCTCCAGACACTATTGTTGCATGGCTGCCCAAGATAAGACTGGCCCTATTTTATAATTCAGCTTCACTTCGGGGCAGAGAGAGTCAGAGCATCATAAATACAGCCAATAGAATGTATTTCAGAAGCCCTTGTTCTTTCACCCTAAGGACAAGCTGTTGAGAAATGGTATGGAATAGGCAGTTTTTGCTTTTAGATAGCAGTGAATTCATGGAAGAACCAACACAGCCCCCTTGGTTACTGTAATTGCCACAGATGCCAGAGGGCTGGGCTGAGGTAGAGCTACAATTGTGCTTGTGGCTGCTGATTTTGTTGGTATGTTTTTGTTTTTGTTGTTGTTCCTTTAATGGTACTCTGTATATGACATGGCACAAGCCATGCAGCCTGTGAGTATCCCTATAATGAGAATCCAAATGTGCACTCCTTTATGAGCATTCATAAGGATGCTCTAGATTATGCTGCAGTAACAAATAGTCCCAAATCCCAAAAGGTTAAAACAAGAAGGATGCATTTCTAGTTCTCATTAAGTTTCATTATGCATCGTAGGGAAGCCTCTCACTATTGGTCTCACTCTGGGTCCCAGGTAGGCAGAGCTTCTCATTCTAAATTATTTCAGTTTATGGGATCAGCGGGAAAGGCAACATAGCAATTGTGAACTGATTTGAAGACGATTTCCCAGAAGTGGCAGCCTGACTTTTTGTTGGTCACATGCCCATAATTAATTGCAAGAAAAGGAAGAATAACAATTCTATAATATGTCCAGAGGAACCGAAATATATTTTTGATGGATTTGAATGTTTACTAGAGCACAAACTGAGGTTAAAACTATTTTAAGTGTGAATGATCAGGAAGCACATGAATATTATACCAATATTCACTCTTCAGATTTCATAATTAGGCTAAGTAGCTTGCCATGTCCCATCCTCTGGACAAATGAATTTTTTTGTTTGTTTGGTTGGTTTGGTCTTTCTTAGTGAAGAGAATGAAGAAGACAAAGCATGTGGGCTCCTATTCCTGGAGCATCTCCTTCATTTTCAGTTATGTTACCAGTCTTATCTCCTACTTCCATGGAAATCTATTTCAAGTTTCTTTTTCCCCTGTATCTTCATAAATACCCTGCATTTGGCGCATTATCCATCCACAGCCATCACCCATGTTCATCCAGACTTTGTGTAGTCAAGAATGTTAAGAGTGTCCATTTTGGAGTCTCTTTATTCTCTGTCCTCACATTTATTATATTTTCAGCTTTCACCTATATCAGAGGGAGGAGGTTAGACAAGAGCAATGGACTATTAAGTCACCTAACAAAGAGCCAAAGGACAACAAATTCCAACTGTAAATGTGAACTGTACATCACTTTCTTAAAATATATAGTCTATGCGAGATTCCCTGTCAAATGGAAGAAAAAAAATGAAGAGTGAAAAGCAGGCCTCCGGATCATCTCCTTTAGTGCTGTCTCTATCCTTAGTACATATTTACATCATGTATGTCTGGATCAGCTGGAAGTTTAGTGCCCAAAGGAATGTTCTCCATTTCCTTCCCTCAGTGTACTACAGTGAGCTGACAGGAAGGCAGTTTCTGAATAATCTTAGTTTAACAGTTTTGTCTGTGATGTTGTCTCAGTTACTTAACCCCACTTAGGCTCAGCCTATTTATGTAACAATCACACCATTGACTGCCCCATGATGCTTTCACAGGGATTAACTAGAATGTTGTGTCCACACCTTGGCACCTGCAAAGTATTCAAGGACCTTCAATACTATGATAATGACTTTTAGCTGTTTTCTATTTTTAAAAAATGTAATCAGTGTCTTGTCTCTTATCAGTTTTTCCTTTTCTTTCTTTTTCTAGTTTTCTTCTTTCCTAAAAGTGTTCATTGCCAATGCCAAATATGTTTGCCAAAGTGATGATACCAATAAAATAAAAAACATCTTTACTCATATGTTCTCCCAATAAAGAGAATGATCCAGATTGTGTCTTCAGTCACATCTTGAATCTGACAGGTGCTCGTCCTCTGGATCTGGATCTGGAATACACTATGCACAACTTTTCAAGTACAGAGGCTGAGAAAGCCTTTTCCCTTTGTTTGGATATTCCTGATTAGACAGAAAAAGCCTAGAGGGAGGCTAAAGGTCTCCAAGGGAAAATCACAGATGGTTTATTAGAAATGGCTTTTCCATTAACTGTCTATGTGACTTTGGGCAAACTCCACTTCGCCACTGCAAGCCCTTCATGCCCTCCTCTGGATAAAGAAGAGTTTGAGATTTGACATCCTATACTGACATGCTGACATTCATGAGATGAGATCACCTCTACAAACAGCCTGAGCCTCACGTGCTCAGGAAGAGAGGACACATTGTCTGATACAGGCTCTGCTTTGTGATCTGACCAGCTTTGCATTAGCAGCAGAAAAAAGAAGTATTTCTATGAGATAAGGCTGAAAGATCACAGGCAGACAGGAAGCAGCAGTGCAAAGTCACATTAATACTCTCTAGACCTGTAAATTATGCCCTGCAGAGCATCTCCACCTGCAGCATTAATCTGTACTTCATGGTCAATAGCTTTTCCTAGAGTAAAGAACAAAGACTAACACTAAATGTACTGTAGTAAATAAACTGAAAACTCTTCAGATCTACAGTCATATGCTAATTGACCTTGGAGCAGGACAATCAGCAGATTCCGTACTCTAAGTGCTATGCTTTTCTAACCTTCTTTGTAAAAGGAGAATGATGATAAAGATGACGGTAATGGTGGCAATCATAATTCCAGTGTCAGAGTATTTTATGATCAGATTATACTTGTGATTTTACTTCATCTGCTAGAGAATGCTAAGATTAGTGCAGTTAAATTGCTTTGTTGCAACTGCTTTGTTGTTCTACCCACTCTTCTAAACATATTCACCTGGGAATGGGCAAATATTATATATAGTCTTTCTTTGAATCCCCTCCTTTTATCTAATTCTACATGTCATACCTCCTGCTTTGTGTGACTTCTGCTCTGAAGCCAGCTGACTGGTCACCTGTTCATAAGGCCAGCTGGACTGTATGACACCACTTAGTTGTTTTAGTAGGTCACATGTGACAGAGAGAACGCCCTTGGGAAATTACACTGAAATCCCAGCTCCACTGCAGACCAGCTGCCTGGGTTACTTTTATGAAGTCACCAAGTCCTCTAGAAATGGCTTCCTTATCTGTAAAGTTGATAAAATGCTTCCTGTCTTCCATCTCCACAGAACTGTAAACACTGATGCAAGAGAGGCTATTTAATAGTTAATTATCCAAGAGTTACTAGAGACGCAGGTTTTGTTTGGATTCGTTGTCTAAACATTGTAACTTCGTGACTTTTACAGAAATTCTGTCTGAAATCTCACATCTGAAAGCAACCTATGTCTTGAACTTTCTAGTGTTTGAGTTGTTAGATTTTTTTTCCTTAAGTCAAAAGAAAGAAATGTCATTTACATACCTACTAAAATCTATGTTGTAGAGTTATTCTGTTTTATTCCCAGCTCAACTCTCTGAAGGAAATGGTATCGTTTCTTTTCAGAGGGCAAACACTCCTCTTGTGTTTCTGGCTCAGTGATGGCACAGAGTGATGTCAGTGACAGAGGAAGGAGAACTCAACTTAGGGCAGGTGTTGGTAGGGGATTTGCTAGGCTCTACTGGTAAAGCTAAGGCAGGCTGACTTAGCCTGCACCTAGGAGGGCCTGAGCTGATCCAAAACACGTGTGGATCATTCATGAGGAAGAACTTGAGGCTGAATGTGCAGGTGTGGGTCAGAACATGGAAGAATGCTGGGAACTTACTCTTTATAATGGGCTGAAAAGGAAAGTGGAGAAAACTCATGAAGATCTGGTGGATTGAATTATATAATGAGAATTTCAAATAGGAAGTGATATTCAAAATTGCTTATAATTGCACAATTTCTGTAATACAAGGATAAAACATGTCGGGTAAATTTGGTGTTTAGGTATCTGTAAATGGTAGGGGAACATTTTCTAGATTGTGCTGGCTGGTGCAGCTCTGTAATTGTAGTAGGTAGGAAAGAAGTAAGGATCATGCAAAGAGATCAAGAGTTCACAACTCATAATAGAAGTGAAGATTGATGAATCAGGGAAAAGGTTGGGGGCTCCCAGGATAAGCCTAGGCAAGAGAAATGGCTGATAAGCTAATAGAAAGCGGGCAGTCATTTGTGGAGGAATAATGAGCCATTCATTAGGTCCAGGGTCACACTATGTGCTTCACCAGTCAGAGATACCTGGAGAAATGAAATCACATCAGAACTTCCAAACTGAGGATAAACAGGGTAAGGTAGGCCAAGGGAAGTAAACATAAGAAGATAATTCAACATGGTCTATGGAACATGTTGACATAAAACATACATATACAACTCTCATAACACGCCTATCATATATATCATACAACATTAACACACATGAAACAAATATAAAACACAACGTATACAAAATTACATGCTTATATACTCACACACATACTATAGACTACATGCAGACTGAATGCATAGCATTTGTGTGTATGCATTTCATGGCACATATGATATTACACACATGTACACAAGTTCATGAAGCATACACATAACACACAAATATAAACACAATGGAATTGTCTAGCAACCAAAAATTGCACTGCATGGTCCCAGGGAGCAGGAAAAGGAAAGATGGAGGATTCATTTTCATCCTTGTACAGCCATAACATCAAATATTTAACCAGACAAGAAGAGGATGCAACCAAGAAGAAGGTCATGAAAACAGGAGGTAGAAGCTTTCACTCCCTCCAGATCAAGCCGCAGTGCTCCTCTGAGAGCAGAAATGGCAGTCCTCTGAACAGAGCTGGATTACCAGCCCGAGGGAGACAGGCTGAAGCTCTTTGGAAAAACTGAAAATGCTTTTACTTTTTTCCAGGCCTAACAATGAATGCATGACCTGTCAGAACCCTTGTACTTTTATTTCAATTGCTGCTAGCATTACTGAGGGTTCAGAAAGACCATTGCAATGCTACTCCCAGTAACTACAAACTCGTTCCTGTTGATCAAAATGGCTTAGAGAAATGGCACCAGATCCAAAAGTAAAGAAAGAGTGAACTTGCTTCTCTGCAGACAACCCCATTATGAACTAAAGTCTCAGAGTGTAATTTTGTTTTCCTTATTAAATTCCTTCACATGGGAATAATGCTAAAATATATAAACATTACCCCTTTAATTCTTGCCACTACAGAATAGGGAAGACAATTACCCTTTGTAGAAAATGTTTTTATCTCTTTTTTCACTCTTAGATTACAAAATTCTGAGAAGTATTTCCAGGCTCTCAGTGGTATCATTCTGGTTCAGTTTCTTCTTCCCTGACCTTTCTTGTCAGGATTTCTCTGACAGCACAGAGTTCCACTCTGGGCTGTCTTGGAATGTTCTGAAGTTGTGCAAAAGGAACTGGCACAAAGAAAGAGAAGTCTTCCTCCTGCCTTGCTTAATTAGTAATGGCAGAGAGGCTAGCCATTTCCTCTTATGTTCTTTGTCTGGCTTCTTTTTGGCTTTTTCCCCCCTGAAGATATTCTGAAATGAGCTCTGCATACCTCAGGAACCCCAATAATGCTAAGACCTATCTCTGCCGTCAGACCTTTTTATCATGCTTCTCCTGAGATAGGTCTGTCATCCTCTGGGAATTGGGAGGAAGTCTAGACTCACACATGCCTGTGTCTCTTTGAGTTTTGACAGAGTCACAACCCAGTTATGCACAATGATAAGGTGTCCTGACTCAGATAAAATGAAAAGACAAAATGTCCTCAGCTGTCAACCTCAGGCTGGATCAGTGACTGCTTTAGGCTTTGCCTTGAGCTCAAAGAATTGGCTCAAAGTGATTTAATCTTTGAAAACACATGTCTGGAACAATGCTTCTTTATTTTGTTCAGGACCATTCGAGTTTAGCCCTATTGTCCATAGTTATTAATAGCATCCATTTCATTCCCAAGAGTGTCCCAGTTTACACAGCAACTTCTATAGTCGGTAAGAATAAGCTGGACATGGCAGGCACAAAAGCACAAAACTGCAGGGCCAGTGGCTTACAGGTAATAACCATAAGAATGCCAAGCTACGTTGCAGCTGGGAGACAATTCCTGCACCTGGCACCACCCATCCCCACATGGTCTTTGTCTTTCTCTACTAGATTGAGGATGCAGACAGAAAAAATTATTTGTGGTAAGTGTCATTGGTTTTCTGATATAGCCCTGACTACCAAGTTTGGTCCCCCACACCCACACCCCAATTTTTCAGTTTATTCCTGCTGGTTTTGGCCTTGATGTCTTGACTACTGGTAATATTAACAGGTTTAACTGTTGATTCTCTGGATCAATATCGGAACTTTGGGGGAAAAATTGCATAGAAGAATCTGTCTTCCTGTGACTGGGTTAAAAAATGGGTTAAGGCTCAGTAGGATCAGAGTTGCTTTACAAACATGATGATCTGAATTTGAATCTACAGCACTGTTACTCCAGCATCCAGTTGAAGAGACAGATGAGTACTAGGAGATCACTAGGCAGGCAGAGATAGTCCAGTCAGAAAGCTCTGGCTAGGCAACCAATCCTGTCTTGTGAGAGTTAGTATAAGAATGAGTAGATTCCATTCCAAAGAAAGAGGTGTATGAGTGTTAGAAAGTCACAACAGCAACTATAAATCAGCTGGAAAATGTGCCAAAAAATATGAGCAATGTACCAAGAAGAGGCAATTCAAACCAAACTGATTTTCAGCTGCATGGCTTCCTGGCAAGAGGAGAGAGGAGGAAAAACCTCATCCAAAAGGCCCTGGTAAAATGAGGCTGTCAGTCCTATCCTCATAACAAGCCCACATTCAAATCTAAAATCTATTTGCCAGTTTTGATGAGACAGTGCTTTACCTGGTGCGCGGAACAGCAGTGAAGAGGAATTCCATTCTATTGTTCAACATGACGCAGAGGGCAGTGTCTAGGTACTATCTTAAGAGGGAAGTTACCATGGGGGTTAGGGAACAGGAAACAAACAGGACAGGGAACCTAAATTTAACCTGCCTTGGTTCCAGTGTGAGACAGCCTAGAAAGGCAATTGTGTAGCTCTGAAAGAAAGGTAGTGACAAGTAGAGATATGTGGGCTCGCTCAGGCAATGACCAGTGAGTCACTGAAGAAATAAGGTAGAGAGTTGAAAACTTGCTAGAATCATATAGAAATGAAAGTGCAATTACTCTGGAGTATAGTTAAAGCAGTTCTCAACAGGGAAGAATATAGCTACAGATGCATATATTTAAAAAAATCAAAGAGTTCTCAAATCAATTAGCAAGTGATGCACTTCAAAGACTTAGGAAAAAAGAATAAGCTAAACTCAAAATCACTACGTGGCAAAAGCTAAGCAAGCTCAGAACAGAGATGAATGAAATGGGACACTAAGAGTGAGGCATTGACTCAAACATTTGTTTTCTAGAATAAATAAGATCAACAAACTCCAAACTAACCAAAGGAAAGAGAAGATCAAAATTAATAAAATTAGAGATGAGAAATGTATGCTTAATATATATTCTAATGAAATTCTGAGAGTCATTAGATAACCTTTTGAAAAGTAATAGTTTAAAAAATCTGGACAAACTGAAAAAATGAATAAATTATGAGATAGGTATGAATTATCCAATTAAATAAAGATAAGATAACAATAAACTGACTTACCAAGAAATAGAGTTGGGAATAAACACTTCCCACAAAGAAGATTTCACTGTGCAATTCTACCACATCTTTAAATAACAGCTAACACCAACAGTTCTCAGAGTCCCACAAAATAGAAAGGGAAGACACACTACCAAACTCACTCTTAAAGCCAGTTTTACTCTCATACTAAAACCATGTAACAACATAAAAGAAAAAATAAAATACAAATCAATTTCCCCAAAAAATATAGGTGCAAAAATTACCAGTAAAATGCTTAAAAATAAAATTCAAGAATACATAGGGCTGGAGAGATGGCTGAGTGGTAATGAACACTTGCTGTTCTAGCAAAGGATCCAGGTTCAGTTCTAAGCACCCACATGAGCTGGCTTAAAACCTCCTGTGAATCCAGTTCCAGTGGATCTCATGTCTGCTTCTGGCCTGTGTTGACATCTGTACCATTCGAGGGTGGGGAGGCTCCAAAGAACTGACTAGTTCTACTCCCGAAGATTCTGTGGTGCAGCACACATATCCCCTCCCTCTCTCTCTTTCCCTCTTAGCTCAAGTTCACTCCATGCCTGAAACTTTCCTCAGGAAGACATACCATGGTCCTGGCATCTCCAATATTACAAAATCTTCACTGAACTTAAGGCTTCATTCTCACAGAATCTCATAGTGGCCTTTCAGGACTTTTATAAGGAACTCTGATCCTGACACACATTGCCTGGGATCAATGAAACCACAGCTTTCTGAAACCATAGTAAAAGAAGTCACAATTCCTTTAATTTTGTGTCTTTCACGTTGACAAAATAAAAAAAATAAAATAAAATAAAAAAACATGACTACATAGATGATACTGCCAAGTTCCTGTGCTAGAGAAGATGGACCCAGGCCCCCTTCTGTGTGATTCTAGGAAAGCACTTCTCTGGACAGTTGCTTTTGAGCCAAGAACTCATTCAGTGGCATTTATGTAAGCTTTCTCCTTTCAAACAAACTTGCATTTTCAGAAGATGCAATCTTCAGTAGGTAAAGTTGTAGGCACAGGTCATCTTGTCTGTTCTATCAGTTCAGAACACCAGGTTTCTTCTTACTGGCCCTAATCTCCTTAAAGATTACAGATGTGTTGATGTCTGCACTCCCCTTTGTCTGAAGCTTTAAACTTGCTTGTATTCTACATTTTTCTTGTATTTCTACTCTATGTTTTTTTTCTCCCTCATGATAGACCTGAGCAAGAACAGAAAGCAATATCTATGCTTCAGCCTAAATCCTACCCTGTCTTGAAACTATCCTCCATCAAATTAGTCCATTTCTCTTGTATTTAGCCTCTCCAGAGTGTTAGAAAAGAGGAATCCCTGAACTAATGCAGTTCTCACTGCTCCCTGAAACCTCAGGACTTGGGCTTCTTCTGCCCGCTTTTCTCTAAATATTCTTGTCTTCAAAGCTCTCATCAAAATGGTCCATTAAACTCTTATTGCAGTAAGCAAGGTCTAGGAGCCCCTTGGTTATGCCTATCACAGCAGCAGCCCTATTTCCTGGACCAGTTTTCTGTATTAGTTATTTCCCCCACTGTTGTGACAAAATACCTGAAAAGAAGCCATTTTAGGAAAGAAAGGTTTGTTTTGGCTTGCAGTTTTAAGGAATACATTCTATTACAGCAGGGAATTCATGGAAACAGGATTGAGAGGCTGGCTGATAACATTGCAGCCACTGTCAGGAAACAATGAACAGGAAGTGGGTCCCAGATGCAAAACCTCACAGCTTGCTCCTAGTGACCCACTTCCTACAACAAGGATTCACATCTCAAAGCTTTTACAACCTTCCCAGCTAGAACCACTGGTTGGGGATGAAGTGTCCAAACACATAAAGAGGGGGAGGGGCTGCTTTTGATGGGGATTTCAAACTGCAGGATCATCTAATTCATCTAGATTGGTAGTATTAATAATTTCTAAATGACTATATTATTAAAATAAGTCTATAAAATCAGAGCAATCCCAGTCAAAATTCCAGTAACTATTCACAGAACTGTAAAAACATCCTAATATGCATATGGAATCACAAAATACCATGAATATGCAAAGCAGTCCTAAGAACAAAGACCAATGCCGGAAGTATCATCATTCCTAACTTTGAATTATATTACCATGCTATAGTAACAGAAACAGCCTGTTACTGGCACAAAACTGAGTTGCGGATCAATGGAATCGACTTGAAATAAAACAATGTGGCCACACCCACCTAATTTTTAACAAGTGTGTCAAAAGCAAACACTGAAAATAAGGATACCCTCACTAATAAACAATGCAGGGAAAACTATTTTAAACCTTATCTGAAATATATCAAAGTCCCTTTGTTAAACACTGATACTTTGAAACTGCTAGAACAACCAAAAACAAAACCAAAAACACAGCACAGCAAAAAACATAGATTAAACATTCACGACCCGTCAGTATTTAACGACCTCCCGGCTTTCCTTCAGTAGTTTCCTCAGTTATTTTGTCACTAAGACTGTAAATCTCTCAGAACAACATTTCCTTCCTCTGCTCACTCATCTACAAATGTGTGCTTCGTTCAGATATTCCTGCCAGCACTTGTTAGTGAGTAGACAGATATACGGATGGGTGGGTTAGGCTTAGGATGAGTTGGTGTGTGGATTGATAAATCAAAACAAGTGAAAAAAATATCACGAATTAGAAGCTGTTTACCTGAATAAGACTTTCACAAGACCAAGCCAGTCAATATCCAAGCCTGGGTGAAAAATGGGCTAATGAGTGCCCATTCTATTGGCCTACTGGCCACTGATATTGGCCGCGGGAGGAATAGCCATATTTCTTTGGCGTTGTGACCACTGGTAAGTTTTCAGTGCCCCAGTGAATGGACTCATACTTGTGTGCACACAGGCATCAGTAATTAGACTCAGCAGATTTTTGTTAAGGACGTGAAGTTAGGAAGTGACCGTGCTGGGGAGAAGGAAGGTTAGCTGGGGGAATGGAGATGGATGTGATCATGATACATTCATATGTAAAATTCCCAAAGGACAAAGTTTTTACATAGAAAGTTGGATAATCTAGGAAAACCTTATAGAAGCAGATTGCTCCCAAATCTGCAGGAAAGTCTCCGAATGACCTTGAACAATTATTTACTTCACAGTTTCTTCAAGCGTATCATAGGTTTGGCCAGATAATGATTGAGATAAAAATTCAATTTAAAACTGTATGAGCCAGACAGGAGAGATAATTTAGTCACCAAAGTGCTTACCTTGCAAGCTTGAGGACCCAAGTTCAATATCTAGAACCTATATTTTTAAAAAGCCAGAGGGACTGGAGAGCTGTCTCAGCGGTTGGCAGCATATCCTGTTGGGATCCCAGCATCCATGGTGATTCACAGCAGCCTATAACTCCAGCTCTAGGGGATCTGATATCTCCTTCTGTCCTCAGCCTGGACTGTAGACACACCCTCCCGCGGTAGAAACACATACTTATACATAAATAAAAATCAAAAAAGTAAAATTAAAAAGCCAGATATGATGGTACATACTTGCAACCTCAGCACTGAGGATACGTAGACAAGTGATCACTCTGGGCCAATGGCCAGACACCTTTGCCTATTTGGTGAATTCCAGACACTGTCTCTAAAGTACATCTGGGTTGACCTGTGATACTCATATGCACATGTACATACACACACATACACACACACATACACCAAAAACACACACACACACACACAAAAACAAAACAAAACTCATGACCCTGTAATTATAGCCCTTGTGCTACAATTAGGTAGAAAGAAGAAAAACTTTAGGAGCAATTACTTGTATGCCAAAGTTATTTTAAGGGTTGTACTTGAACCATGTTTTCTCTATGTATTATTCAAGTACATTTCAACAGATAATTTTTATTCTGTCTTTATCTAAAATATCTGAATCAACACACAGACATCTTATCATTAAAAAGTTCACACTCTAATTGACACTGTTCCAACCTCAATATAAAGTAAAGGAACACATATTACCCATATATTACCTGGCATGTAGGTTAGAACTAAAGCAATATTTTCAGTGGGTTCATTTTTACTTCACCCATAAAATCCCAATCGTGTCTCAAACATGATATTTTCCCTTTCAATATAAGAGGCAATTTATTTTATTGTTACTTGAAACTAAAGAAATCCAATAAACTGGCTTGAAGCCAAAGAAGACCATAACGACAAAATGATTGATTTTTCTACAATGCATTATGTTGCTCTTCTCAAATTGGAGAAATGCAATATAAAAGATATTCATTTATACCACCAACTGGTATTCATCTCTGTAATAGAATGTAATACTCCTTTGTATTTATTAAGTACCTGTCATCACTAGAAATACAAAATAACGAGGGCTTCACCATTAATTCTCAGGCATGGTCAGATATTAGTTGTTATACTCCATTGACAGAAAAGATCTTTATGGACACTTAGGACAAAAATATCAGTCTATTGCATAATGATAAAAGTGAAAGTGGTGTGTCCATGATCAATGACAGAGATAGAACTTATGTAAGCAGATGCAATTAAACAAAAAAAAATGCATTATTTTTAAATTTTGACTAGTTATATTTATTTTAGTTATCCACTGTGTGTATGACACGTGTATGGTATGTTGCATATGTATTCACTCATGCACTCACAGGAATGTCACAGCTCACACAGCTCACATACTTGGCAGCAACAGGATGACTTCGGGAGTCCGTCCATACCTTCCAAGGTGTTTTCAGAGGACTGAACTCTGGAGGCCAGGTTTGTGCAGCAAGTGGTTTTACTGCTCAGCCACCCGGCCTATCTGGAAAATACATTTTTAAACATTAGGAGTTACCCAACAATGAGGAGTGGCAAAGGGCAGCCCCAGATGTCAGGTTTTGGACTGGATATGTGGTGTGCCACTTTGCTATATCTTTACAGTGTACTCCTGAGACAGATCTAATTATTCCATTGTACAGATGGAAAAGGGAGTGCAGGCTCAAGAATGTTTAAGCTCATCTATTTAAGCCATTGATCAATGTGCAATTCTAGTGAATTTTGCTATTACCTTACAGTACATCTTCATGTAACTGCTGTTTGCTATCCCCTCACACACTCCAAATTGCGTAATCTGAGGAAAACAAAGCTAATACATATTTATGAGTTTTTCAGCCCTGGCAGCCTTAGATAAGAATAGTCATGATTTAAATCCTTCTTCCTCTCTACCTTCCAGGCCTCTGGTAAATGCTATTCTACTGTCTATATCTATGAGATTTTTTTTTCATGACAGGGTTTCTCTGTTGTAACTCTGGCTGTCCTGGAATGACTCTAGACCAGGCTGGCCTCGAACTCACAGAGATCTGCCTGCCTCTGCCTCCAGAGTGCTGGGATTAAAGGCCTGTGCCAACACCACTGGGCATGAACACTGGAGTCCTGCCCCGGCAGGTTGGACCGTTCCCTGAGAGGGGGTGTGAGGAATAGAAAAAGACAGAGACAGAGACAAAGATTCGGGAGGGGGCACAGTGGCAGCTACTGTGGCAGCCCGGATTTTATTTAGCTCAGCGTATATATACACTTCTCAAGCGTGAGAAACAGAATCTCCAGTTTTACAAACAATACTTGTAATCTAGACATTCTCCTTCTCAAGGCTAGAAAAAACACTCAGGTCCCAGCCCTGAGCCCTACTTGTGCTTTCCCAATGGTTACCAGATCAGACAGCCTGCCAACTTCTCCAAAAGACCTTACAACCAAACAATGTGCTCAAGGTTAAAAAACATTAAGCTTCTCCTCCCATAACTCAGCTCTTCTTCTCATGACTCAGTTCCCCTTATGGCTCCCAATACATGAGGCAATTTTTTAACACAATGGAATAAAGTTACAGCTACATAAGAATGGTTTTAGTATTCTACAGCACATGAATGACTATAGTTAGTGCTTAATGTACTAATATTTCAAAATAGAAGGAAGGATTCTCTATAGTCTTACAACAACAAAATGTTGACCAGGTTTTGACATGCTCTGAAAGTATCTGCACATTGATAGAAATAAAACCCTAGAAAGTACTGTTCCACATAGAAACTACTTCACAGGACAAAATTTTTAAAAACAATGCTTAAAAACTTTTAAAGCTATTCAATTTTAAAAAGAGAATGACAATTCCTTTTTTAAAAGACAGTCAAGGGTGGAGTTGCTCTATGTGAAGTCTTCAAGAACACATGGCTCTTGTGTTCTGTACTGGCTCAGAGGGTGAATAGTGACAGCTGATAACTGACATGGATTTCTACAAACCCTGAGCCTGTGACAGCATATCATGAAGGCTTCTTGCAGGAATGTGAACAAAGAAGACCTAGCACTTCTTCCATGGGTTTTCATTCCCCAAACCTCCACTCAGACTTAAAATTCCATGCTTCTCAAGTTCCTGTTACTACTCACCTTATTTTTGACAGCAGTATTGAGGTACAGTTAATTAAAATATATGAAATATACACAATTAAAATAGTACATAAGGCTAAAGTTTGCAAGATTTTCCTCTATCATTGTAAGTAAGACAAAGAAACACACTCTCACAACTTCTATTTAACAGAGTACTAGAAGTTACATCTTAGCCAACTGAGGCAGGGAAAGAAACAGAAGGTTTCCAAATTGGAAAGAAAGGAGTAAAATCATCTATTTGGCTGATATTAATACCATATATATTGAAAATTCTAGATGCCACAATTTTTTTTTCAGTAAATTTGAAAGGTACAACATCAACATACAATGTAATGCTTCCTTAAACAATGAATATACAGGAGAATAAAAATTAATTAAACAATTCTGTTTATAATAGTGTCTAAAAGGATAAACTTATAAAGGAGATGGGAGACTTAATGAAAACTGCTTTATCTCTACAACACAATTTAACACTACACCAGCAAAATTATCTACCAGAGGGACAATCATGAGGGCTGCTAATGCACAGGACCAAATGAAACCAAACATCTATCAAGTTTTTCATAATGTCTTTGGACAGCAGAAAAACATTATCAATGTCCAATTATCTGGAATTCACTCACAATCTTCTGGGCTCCTCCAAAGGGCTTGGATCACATCTCTGGCTCTGTCCTCTACAGCACACACAGAATATCACAATACATTATCCTGAAAGTCTTGTGAATGCCTCTTTGTCCCTGCTTACTTGCTCATTTCCTTACTCCTTTTTCTCTCTAATTCTTATCCACTTTCATCTTTCCACACAGGGAGCACTTTATGATTTCTCTTTTGCCATATCCAAACTGACTTCTTCTTCACTATTCTTGTGCTTTGGTGGCCATTATTACGTAAAATAAAAGTTGCTTGAACACAAGTTCTGTGACACCACAACAGAGCACCTGATAACAAAGATGATTACAGAAGCATAAATATGTGGGTAGCATGTAAAGTGTGGGTACACTAGACAATTATTAACATATAAGGCAGGACAATTCGGTGCAAGATTTTATCATGCTACTCAGACACAGAGTGGTATACAAACTTAAAACTTATGAATTGTTTGTTTCCCGTTTAATATTTTTGAGAATGACTGACAGTGTCTGAAACTATGGAGCTAAAAGACAGATGGAAGAACTGTTGTACAGATAAAAATAGAGGTTCATTTTCTACCAGCAGAACAGGGCCTAAGGGCTAGTAGTGGTGACACTTCCTGAAGTCACTCAAAACAAGAAAATCACACTCAAAAAAAAAATCTTGGAAGGTCACAGATTTTCAGACAGGCAAACTTCAAACATAATTGACTTACAAAAAAGTGTTGACATTGAGCCAGTTAAGCAATCCTCGATGGTTCTAAGTCTGATTGAAAAATAAAATATAATGTACGCTCATGGCTGCATTGTGCTGACTTCACACAATTGCTGTGGTTGAAAGCCAGGAAGCCATTTGGTTCCATGATGAGTGAATCTCCTGGGTTTTAAGTCTCCATTTCTGTTAGGTACTAGTTTCACTGCTCTGACACTTCCTGGGACTTAATAGATTCTTAAAGGAAAAGAGGTTAAAAGAGAGAATTTTTATGAACAGATATGATTCCAAATACACAGATGGCAATAGTGAATTTCACCCTTGTGATTGTATGCAGGGCATTCCAGGAGGCCAGTTCTTAATTACAGCAGATAAGAATGAAAAAGAACAGCTGTGTGCTTTTGCTTCTTATTCTATGATTTTGAGTCGAGATTAAAAGTTTTGCTGTGATACTACCTAAAATGACATATGCCAAGTAATTTCTACTTGCACAGTGCTTTGGCCATCCCTCTGGAATATCACTGGCCTCAGTACTATGCAATTCATCACCCAGCCGATGAATTTCAGAGTTCACCAGTTGTAGGGTTGAAAGCCAAATTATCCCAGTTCAAACACTGATTTCTTTGCTGTTTTTAAGGGGACTTGAGGATATTTAACCTCCCTATAGTCCTAGCCCTTCACCAAGAAATTGGAGATAGTAACATACCTGCCACATACTGATCTTGAGTGGATTAAATGAGAGAATGTGAGCACAAATGTTAAAAATAGTACCTAGAACATAACTTAGGACTATACTCTTAAGGAAGGCAAATGCTGATTAAAGAAGCATCAAGAGAATGAGAATGAATGATTAAAACTAACATTATCTGCATTGTGAAATGAAGGGCTTCGGGTCTACAAAAGCATCTAATAGAGACGTGAATCAATTAACAAATAAAGAGTCGAAGAATGCTACCAAAATGTGGCCATATTGGAAGTGAGAAATGAAATTGGTAGGGGTTGGGGATGAAAATTCCAAATAGATTAAAAGCAATCTCCTTTCTACTAGACCAGTGGTGGGCATACCTTTTCTATAAAAGTCACATCATGAATATTTTAGACTTTGTGGTCAATGCTGAAAGTTTTCAACTCTTCCATGGTGCTGTGCAAGTAGCCACAGTCAGTATGGATTGCCAGGCATACCACACAGCAAGACTTTCTTGCTTTGTATCCATGTCCTGACCCTGAGAAAGCACTCAATAATGTTTGTTGAAGAGAACCATAGACCTGACCATCTTTTATGTGTGTGGATGGACATGGCACACTGGGACTCAAACCTCTATTAGCAAAGGCTCTCCTAGGTAAATCTTCCCCGCTGTGCTCATTTTAACAATTAAGATGATTGTGTGTTTTCAATCTGAGCTATTTTATTTCACATTTATTTCAACTTAAGGCAATGATCACTCCTTCCAGTAAAGTAAGCCTTAAAATGTTTCAGATCCCTTATCCCTTTGTGATGGTTAATATCATGGCCAAATTCACTGAATTATGAGGTATCTACATTAGTGAAGCACACTTCTGGAGATGACTTGGACTGTGTTCCCAGGGAATACTAGACCGTGAGGATTCTGACCCCATAAATTATGAATCATTTGATGGGTTCTGCATATGAAGATACTACTGAGTTATGGTGCTTAGTTGGAGGAAATAGATCACTGGGGATCTGTCTGTAGGAGGCTGTATTTTTCCTTGCCTCTTGCCATAGTCCCTCTTTTCTCTCTTTTGGCTGGCTTTTCCCACCAGGATGGACTGGCACCTCTGAATCTGTGAACCAAAAGAAATCTTCTTCATGTTGTCTGAGTCCAGTAATTTGGTGCAAGCGATAAAATGCCAGCATACACACTCTCAGTCCCAATCTCCTAAATTTCTATCTAAGATGAGCAGCTTTCATGCAGGATCTCACACTGGAGCTGGTAAGCAGCTCCTTAGTGTTGCTGTTCGTCCTACTGACTCCTACCTTTGCATATAGGTCATTTGACTGATTCTCACTAATTAAATGTGTACAAGAGCCAGGTCTAGGGCAATGGGCAGGCTAGAGATATGCTCTGTCTCCACGTGCAAGGTGAGTGTGAGGTTGCAAGGGCAAAAGAAAGATATGGTAATGATATTCAATTATACTCAAAAAGCTATGTACTGATACAGATGATTAGAATGGTTGTTTTTATCAGAGGTCTCCAGAGGTAAATATGTCAGAATAATATACAGGTAGATTAATTCCAACTTTCCAGATACATGCATGCATACATACATACACACATGTACCATATATACATCCATACATATATACATAGACAAACAGAGGACAAGGAGATACATATTGTGTGTATTGTGATGGTTTGAATGAAATAGGCCCCATTGACTCATAAGGAGTGACACTGCTAGGAGGTATGACCTTATTGGAGAAAGTGTCACTTGGGGAAGGTGTTGAGGTTTCAGAAGTTCAAGCTAGACCCGGTAGCTCACACACTCCTGCTTCTGCCTGCCAATCAGATGTAGAACTCTTGGCTCCTTCTCCAGCACCATGTCTGCCTGCATGCCAACACGCTTCCTGCCATAATGATAATGAACTAAACCTCTGAACTGTAAGCCAGGACCAATTAAATGCTTTCCTTTATAAGAGTTGCCATGGTCATCGTGTCTCTTCACAGCAATAAAACCCTAACTAAAATACATACGATACTAATATGTCATAAGTACATGTATTTATTGTAAGGTATTAGCTCACATGAGACTGTAGAGAAGTCTCATGATCTGCCCTATGTAAGGTAGAGCCCCAGGAAAGTCTGCTGTGTAACACAAAGACATTAAAATCCAGAGGGTTGATAGTATGGATTGTAATCCCAGCCTGAATGCTCAGAACTGAGAGTACTAGGATTCCAAGATCCATATTTCAGCTCACATGTTCAGATAAAAAGCAGATGAAACCTTCCTCTTCCCTTATGTTCTATCTAGACCCTTATCCACTGTGTGACACCACCTACATTAGTGAAGGCCATTTGCTTTGCCCACTACTCTAACTCAAGCTCTTATTTACTCCAGAAATACTTTCATATTCAGACCTCAGTAGTGTTGGGCTAAAGTGTGTGAGTGTTCTATTGTTCTGTCAAGGTAATGATTGCCCCTTCCTATGTTTTGAAGTATGCAATGGATTCTCTATGTTTCCTTTATCCATCATCTCAAAATAAGCAGGTACCTTTATGGCAACATCTATAAGTGGTGTTCTTTTTCCCATCTTTTTCCATCACATGTCCTTCACCCTTATCGGGAACTTTAGTACCCAGAGCTTCTTAATTGATCTCTTGGCCTACAGTCTCCTCCTTGTTTACTCCATTCTCATTCAGGTGGAAAGAATAACCTCCTAAAAACTTGACCCTTTTTATTTTAGCATCCCCAAACATAGCAGTGCTCAGATCGCCATGTTATTGATGTGAGTATCTTATTACTTCATCATAAACTCCATTCCTCCTACCAATTTCCTTACATCCCATCTCTATCCTCCACCCACCAAACACAAAGAGAGAGGGGGAAAGATATACAGAGACAGAAGAGAGGAAGAGGCAGAGGCAGAGAAAGAGATAGATAGAGATGTTTGGCATGTCATATCACTGTAATAATTCCGGCTTCAGGGAATCTGTCTGACTCTCTTGTCTGGCCTCCTCAGGCACCCACCCATAAGTGCACATATTTACATAGATTGATACATACATACATATATACATACATACATATAGGCTAATTAATCAATTAATTAATCTTTAAAAAAGAAGTAGGAAATAGGTATAATACATTTTCCAACTCTGACATCAACTTAGACTGTACCCTTGGGAAAATTGCTTTCTCTGTGAAGGGCTTCATGTTTCATACCCCAGAATGTGAAGTTATACTCTGGTTAACCTTTCACTTAGGAAGGCAGAAGGAAGGTACTATATTACACACCCTTTTGAGACTCAAAGAAAACTTTAGACTCAAGGAAATGTAAATTTATGTATAATATCACAAGGAAATATATTATAAAGCACATCCATCAATTCTGCTCTAAACAGCCAAGTACATAGTCTCTGGGAGAGACTCCCATCTGGATGTAAAATACTGTGACTCTAAGGGAGAAGAGGGAATGCAAAACTAAGCAATAAAATCAACAGCAAATCCCTGGGAACCCTGTAACAGCCTGGTGTTCAAAGGGTTCTGATTTCTGAGCAGGGTACTTAGACCTAATTTACATACAACTTCCAAATATATTTCAAAGTAGATTCATAGTAATTCAATCTATACACTCTCTCCTGTGTCTGTCTGCTCCCTCCTTATAGCTCACCCATAAATACCCCAAACTCTCCAGCATTCTGTCACTTCCCTGGATTTAACATGGGTGCTCAGGCAGACTCCATGCCTCTTCATGAAACTCTCCAGGTCTTGGCTTCACTCACTGCCATTTGACTGCCACTGCTTGAGGTCTGCTATGCAGATATTGTCACACTTTCGAATTTATTCTCTTTACTTATATTTTTACCACTTTCTCAAATATGTTGAAAGTAATTTTTAAAGCAACAAAAATTCTAATCTAGTAATAAAATAGCGCAAAACTACAGAAAGATGGAAAAAATAGACATTTGTACTAGAAATGTTAATAACACTGCTTTAATTATGTGTTAGATTTGGCTGTGCAATTCTTTGGGGCTAAAGCCAAAAGGAATTTTAACATAATTCTCATAGGCGAAATAGATGTGGCCAGATTCCTCAAGGGGCAAAATTAAAATTTTAACCCTACTACTAAATTGTGAAAATGACTCATTAGATGAGCCACTATGAAAGTAGAAGTATGAAGTATGGACTGAGCAGTATTGTTGGAAGATCAATAATTATTTGCACATACATTTCTTGTGCTGAGAGTCTAGCAACACACTCATTCCCAGGGTTCTAAAGTGAAAATGGGAGTGCAGAGCCCTGTGAGTTTCATGCAGAACAGTGCTATAAACTGAAAACTCTAGGACATTGAGAGAAATGCATTGGGAAATTCAAAGGAAATAATGGAGGGAGACTCTACAGAGAGTGTGCTGTGCTTCATCCAGCCACTCACTCACCTTCACAGAATACATGTCTACCCTCAGGACAGTTGCTACAAGTCCTTAGGGTATGTCAAGGAACAAATAAGACACTATTTTCTCCATGATTATTAATCTATGTTAAGAAGTAAAGATGGGCACACATGTGTCTGAGTATGTTTTAAAGTTTAGTGATAGAAATTATAAGGAAACAACCATTTAAGAGACATAAAGTGGGAAGAGTAATAGAGACCAAAGTTTTTACCTTAACACTACCACTCACTACCTTCCATGGAGGTAAATTAACCTAGAGACAATAATGAAAGCAGAGACAAGACATGGGAATACATTAGGAATAAATTTTCCAGGGAAAATAATCAGAAATTACAGTTTCTGTTATGGACTTAAATTGTGTCTCCAAAATTTTCTGTGTTGAGACCCTTAACACCCAGTATATAAAAATGTGACTGTACTAGAATAAGGTACTATTAATTTAAATAGATTAATTCAGTTACAATGAGATACTTAAGATAGAGTCTAATCTGATATGATTGGCTTCCTTGTAGGCAGAGACAAAGACAAGGAAAGAGCGTGTGAAGACAGAAGAAAACCTGAAGGAAACTAACCCTATTGAAACCCTAATCGCAGATTTCAAGCCTCTAAAACCATGAAATAATAGAAAAATTCTTTTGTTTAAGACACAGACTTGTGGTACTTTATTGTGACAACCTTATGAAATGAAGGTAAGTCCTCATGCTGAGATCTGTTCCGTATCCGGTGAAAAGCAAAAAGTGCAGAAGCATAATGAGGGAAGGAGGATAGAAGTGTTTAGAATATGAATGGCAATCCATGGAGACTGAGGTGTTGTGGGTATCCCTCTTCACACCACCTAGTCCAATTCTGTTCACCTGCAGCTATAGGTAGACATCCATCTGTAATAGTAGCATCATGCCTTAAAATCATGCTCCTCCCCATTGGGCTGTTTGAGGGATTTCTCCCACAGCATGGATATGTGCTTAAGTTATTATCAGGGCAGACTGCACAGACAAGAGGTTTATTGTACCTGAGGCAATGCTAAACTAATGAAGAAAGGGCATGGATGGCTAGGTACCTAAGTCCAACATCTGCAGTTGTAACATTTCTAAGGCATATTCCACAATATTCCACCAAATACTCAGGAGGATTTAAGTCTCAGATGAGAGGATACTATTTCTTGACTCTTACCCTTTTTCTGTTACATTTTTATTCTAATCAACAATCTGACCCCAAGCCTTTATTACAATGTTCATTGAAACATGCTAAACTAAACTAGTATTCTGGATTTTCTCCCTAAGGTTTTTTCTGTTGTTGTTTTGGTTTTTTGTTTGTTTTGTTTTTGTTTGTATTTTCAGAGAGTAATTCTGAGCTGGGGCATAAAATAACCTGTTTTTCATGATTTAAGTGTAATTTTGTCTGCTTTTTAAAAACATGGGTAGCTCACATTTGAACAATGAGTGGAATTTTTAGGCAACTCAGTCATGAAGATACAGCCTATGAAAATTTTCTTTGCACATGCAGGCAAATCAGATCTAGCTCTCTAGTTATCTGCCTGAGAAAATCTCTTTGGCTTATGAGTGACAGTGTCATACCCACTTTAATTAATGCCTCCTCTTGTCTCTAGAAGGACATTTAGACCTGAATTTGGGCAACAGCTTCAGTCCCTAGTCAGATAAAAACAAGTAAAATGCAAATGAGCAAATCTGAAGTTAGCTTCTACAGGTATTCTTAATTTACAGATGAAGAAATAATCATTACTAGGTGAAATGATTTAACCAAGGCCAATGACCACAAATCAGGCAGTTTCTAAAGAACTAAGACATGACTTAATCCTTATTGCATGTGTTCCAGTTCCTAACACAAACATGCCAGGTTTTCAGAGAACAAAAGGAAGGAAGAAAGTAAGGAAGGAAAAATTAGGAGTAAGTAGCCTTGTCTATCCTTATCTTTTCATTAATTATTCACCAAAATAATAGTCTCAACTCCTTTTTCACTAAATTCTGTGGCCCTTTCATCTCCTGTTCTGTACTGTAGCCCCGAAGTCACACTGGCAACATACAGGGCTTTCCTGAGCACAGCTTGAAATGAGGTCACAATGACCTACCACATGAATAAATAACAAGATAAGAGCCAGCACTTCATGAAACTTACTTATGGGAATGGAACTGTAGATGATAAGCTATACACATCCTTTAGCTTTCCATATGTACAGTAACCGAGAAGCAATGTTACAGATGTCAAGAGGTCAAGCAACACACTCAAAGATATGGAACACACATAGCAGAGCTTAGAAAGTGAACCAATATTCACCTTTGAAAGAGATCCAATGATATCTGGATCTCACTCTAAATATTAATTACCAGTTACCTCTGTACCCCTTGTTTTCATGTTCTCTCTCTTTCATATAAATATGCATATATGCATACACATACACATACACATACACTCACAGAGCATGGACAGTGAATAAAAATGCTTGAAAATGGCTGAAATAAGACCCAGCACATGGATTAGAAGGCAGGTCCAATGAGGGAAGACATTAAGTAGAAGCAGTAGGAGTGAGGCCATCAGCGAACATGGTGATGGAATATTGAGTTCTCTAAGCCTTTGTTTTTCTTTATCTGTAAGCCTTTTTTTTTTCTTTATCTGTAATACAGGGATTGTGGTATCTACTTTAACTTTAGAGTTAAGTTACAGTGATCTGTTTTCCTAATAAGGTGCCCCTCATCTGCAAAATTTAGTGGCAGGAAAGATCTTGTAGACCATTTATTTCAACTCTGCCTTTGTCCTTAGAGCAAGCCTGAGCTCACAAACAACTCTCTTATTCAATAAATGAGCTATTTGATGCATCCCAGTTCCTCCAAATCAGAACTCTGTTGAGGATTGTGTTCACACTGGTAGGAAGGTTTTTCTTCTTTGGAGCTAATGGGATCCATTTTCCATACAGCCTGGCTTTTGATTGTAGTGTTTAGACATAGTTAGCTATATGATGTTCTAACTCACTCAGTGTTTCTGTGCCTCACTTCTCTCCTGTAAACAAAGAGCATTTGCTGATACTGTCTCCAAGTATCTTATCATATCAAAGAGTCTATAATTCACTGCAAGGGGTAAAATAAAAGAAGAGAAATTTCCTTGGCAAGGATTGTTGTCCCCAAGCTAGAGCCTGGCATTTGGCTGATTCTCTTCAAGAGACTTCTCTGGCTGGTGGCTCATAACTTCTCAATAAAAAGTAAGTCAAGTGTTGATTTGCCTGGCGAGAGGCTCATGGACTTCAATATGATCGATAGAAAGCATTTTTCTTGTTGTTGTTTGAAGACCAAGGCCTCATGTAACCCAGGCTGGCTTTAAACTATCTATTCAGCCATGGATGACCTTGAACTTCAGATCCTCCTGCTTCCCCACCTCCTATGTGCTAGGATTATAAGTATGTACTACTATGCAAGTTTTGACATTTATTTTTTAAGCATACCAAGCATGAGACAGAAATGAACTCATGAACATTTTTAACATGGTGCATTTTAATTTGACCTTCCTTCCTGCAAACAACTCTACACAAACAAATAAAGGAGTTTTCATTTGTTCCATTATCACATGAAGAGAGCAATGGCTGAGCAACATCCAGAGACTTGTTAATCTATGTAAATAATGCCTGACACAAAGTAGACACTGTGTTTGCTTTCCTAGGCCTCAGTTTTGTCACTTCCCCCACCAAAGAAGGACCACAGACCTGCTTATTATGCCTCACACAGCTGACAAATAGTTGGAATAATTGGCTTAGTTACCAGTGTACATCGTAGTCTGTGACATAAATGAAACAATTGCCAGCCAGAGATGAAGGCATAGTGGAAAATGGACTGAGTGTGCGTGGTGGTTTGAATAAGAATGGCCCCCATAGGCTCATGTATTTGAATGTTTGGTCATTAGGGAGTGGTGTAACTTGACAGGATTAGGAGGTAAGGCCTTCTTGGAGTACGTATGCACTTGATGGAGAAAATGTATCAATAGTGATAGTTTTGTGGTATCTAAAGCCCAAGCCAGCCCCAGTGTCTCTCTCTGCCTACTGCCTGCAGAACTGGATACAGAACTCCCAGGTACTTCTTCAGCACCATGTCTGTCTGTGTGTCACCATACTCTCCACCATGATGACAGTGGACTAAGCCTCTGAAACTATAAGCAAGCAAATGCTTTCATTGTTGTTGCCATGGTCATGGTGTCTCTTCACAAAGATATAACACTGACTAAGATAGTGCGTATGAATGTGTAGGAAGGGTGACAGGCAAGGGGAAGAATCAGCATTTGGCAAATCTATCAGTCAAGGCAACCTCAAGAGGAATAAGTTTCTGATCCTTTCTACCCCTATGCAAGTTTGGAGATGAGACACATGAAGAGAAGGATTTGGAGCATCTGTGTAGTGTAAAGAGCCCTAGCAAGAGAGGCAAGAAAAGAATAGGGTCTTTTCCCTTTAAGAAGCAGCCTAAGTCAGAGAATTTTGGAGTTAAACTGAAGCTTATCAGAGATGCCGTTTTTCCCCATTATATAGTATCTAAGCTGTCTGTTACTTCATCTGTATGAGTCTCATTATCTTCATCTGTGAAACAAGGATGCCTAGGGGTCCATAGAAAAGCAAACGGTTTTGGTGGATGGGTGGGGCCACTCTGCTCAAGGAGATGCTAATATTGCCTCCACTTGCTTTGTATGATACTGTTTGGCCTAATTCCACTGCAGCAAATAGCTCTGTTTCTAGATGTGTGGGAGCCTGGAATAAGATGGGCATTTCACTTCTGTGAAGAAATTTTTATTGAAAATAGATTTCTTTCATACAATATATTCTGATTACAGTCCTTACCCCACTCCTCCTAGATCATCCTTTCTTCCACACCCACCCAAATCCACACCCTTTTTCTCCTCTCTCTCTCTTCCCCTCTCTCTCTCTCTCTCTCTCTCTCTCTCACACACACACACACACACACACACACACACACACATTAGAAAACAAATGGGCTTCTAAGAAATAAGAATTCTAGACATTTAAATTGATTTCTATACCCGAGCCTCACCTTTTCCAACAATTTGCTCTGTACTGTAATTTCTGTCCTCTCACTGACCTTGAAGTCAGTGAAGATCGAGTAACTTTATACCAATCTCTCTTTTAATTCTACCTATTACAGGAAGTACTATGTGCACAGAACCTGGACATGTGAGAGCAAATGACTGTTGATTACTATACCATGACATGTTCACGGATTTAGTCTTTCTTAATGCCCTATGAGAAGGGCTCTTTTGTTACCACTATTTTCTAGAAGAGGAATGAGACAGAGAAGTTAAAAATCAGCTTCATATCAAGAAAATGGGATTTTCATGACTGGAAATTTACGTGACAGTACGTAGAGAGTGAGACACTTTGAGGCACTCAGTCCTAAATAGGATTTCAATATCACACACTTCCCCTCAAGATTCATGAGTTCATGTGGAAGAAAAGATAGAAAAGATGGTAAAAGCCAGAGGTGATGGATGACTCCCAGGAAAGAGCATAATCTAGGCACAACAGGATTGATGGACATGTGAACTCATAGATGCTGTGACAACATGTACAAGACACACACAAGCTCAAGCCAGCCAAAATCCCAGCAGGGAGGAAGAGAAGTAGGCACACATTCCCACCCTAACCCAAGAAATTATTTGCAACTGATACCTGCTGACAGAAGGAAATCAGTTTTCTTCAATGGACTGACAGTGGGTCTATCAATCATACTCCAAGGCAGGCCCCATGCTGAAGACTAATTGTCTAACACAATCAGATGCCATTGTGTGTGTGTGTAATTGGGTGGGTAGGGAGGTAGGGAATGGTGTGGGAGGAGTTGGGAAGGGGGAAAGAATATGATCAATATACACTGTATAAAATTCTCAAGGAATAAATAAAAAGCATTTTTAAAAGAAAGAAAGAAAAGAAAATGAAGTCATCAGAATTCAAGCTAAGGAATGAGTCCAGAATTCAGATAACCTTTGGCTCAAATCCTCCTTTTGAAGCATATGTTCCTCTAACACAATTTACAGGTGGAAAAATGAGATTTCAGGCATCTTCCAAAGGTCTGAGACAAGTAACAGACCCCATATTTTCAACCAATGCTTTTGCAATCAATATCTGCTGCCTTGAACACTGATTAGAAAAGAATTCTGCCCTGGATAAGATCTCAGTAACCTGGAATCTTGCTTTTTGTCTCCTACCTTAGGTCTTCCTTGAATAGCGTTTGCCTTGTTTCAGTAGCTTTTTCTCTTCTCAGATTCCAGATCTATCTGAGATGGGGGAGGGAGGAGCTTGCAGATGAGCATGAAGATGGCTGCTATTTAGATTTATGAGATGTGGGATCAAGTCTCCAAAGAAGCAGATTAATCACAAGAAGTTATTTTCCTTTTAATTAAGAAATATCAAGAATGGCTCTGGTCCTGCTGATTCTCAGAGCAGACAATATGGGCAAGTGTAGGAAGTGAGCAATATTAATTTCCTCAACTCATTTAAAGATAATATTCTCACATGTGCCAATAGCTCATAGGTTGATTGTGTGCCAGGTTGTCCTTTGACCTAGGGCTCTGCATGCTTTTGTTGACCTTGGATGCATCATCAAGGGATTAGTGAACAAGGCATGCATAATAGAGGGAAGTGACTCCACCAGGAGCAAGCATTCTTATTAGGAGTGACAGGAAGCAGAACGAAGAAAAGCACTCTTAGCTACCAGTTGAAGAATGGTAAATTTCACAGGAATATTCTAACTTTCTAGATATACCTTTGACCGTATGTAAAGAAGGTTTTATGGACTAAATTCTGCTCCCCTATAGATTCGTGTTGAATGTGTTCATGTGTTGAAGCCCAAACCCACAGTTCCTCCTAATGTGACTGGATTTAGACATAAAGTGTTTACAAAAATGTATTAGAGTGGGCCCTAATCTAATATGACCGAGGTTTACAGGAGAGGACATATCAGACACAGACATGCACACTAAAGAAAGTTATGTGTGGACACAGAGAAGATGGCCACCTACAAGCCCAGGAACCAGAACTCTGAAGAAAGCAATCTTCCTGGCGTCTTGAGCTTAGATGCAAAAACTGAAAAATAAATCTGCTATTTAAGCCATGCTGCTGTGTAATTTTTATTGAGGCAGTTCTAACAAAAGTAATTTATACATGGGAGCATGTCTTTCCAATTCCCAGTCTTCATGTCTGTGCAATGTGAAAACAAAGAAGATTGATCTCAGTCCCTTCTGCTCTGATTTCCTTAGCTGGGCTGTGGATGTGGCATATTCTACCAAATCCATACCTCCTAAACCTCCCCAATCAGTGGCACCAACTGAGATTAAATGTTCAAATACACAAGTCTACGGAAGGTACTCTCATTCAAACCACCACAGAGGGTATCAGATCTCTGGAGCTGGGTGCTAGGAATCAAAGTTAGGTCCTCTATAAGAAAATCAAATACTTTCAACTGTTGAGCCATCTCTCCAAAAGGCTTTTAGTAAATAAGTAGCCATTCTAGTCACTGGTCAGGTTTAGAAACCCACTCACCCTTGAATCAACACAATCTGAACTTTTCCTGATCTCCTCTCCGGTTTCTTTCTTCTCCACAACCCCTCTGTGTCCCAGGTTCATAGATCACCCTTTCTTTGTTCTTCATGGCCAGCAACATTATATTGATATTCTTACTGTCTTTGATAGATTGATCTCAGTGCTCCGAAATACTGCTTTTCCATATGACTTTCCTTTGTAATATGACAACACCTTCACCCACCAAAACCTGGCATCTCAAAACTTCTTGCCTTTGCATTGTCCTTGTGACTTGATTATCCCATAGAATTCAGCAGAAATGACTTTTTGCTGGTTCCAGTTCCCCAACAGTCTTACAAACCTTCTCTTGTCCTCTTAGAGCTCACTTTCTACTATGAGAACAAATGAGAGTTCTCCCTCTGTTGAATAAGACATCTCATAGAGGACAGTCCAGATACCTAGGTTACTTTAGAACAGGAAACAGCTAGACAATCATTTTCTAACCCTGAAAAGGGGGAGAGTATAACCAGGATCAGCAAAACTACTAAAGAAGCCGACAAGTGACTAAGAAGCGAGTACAACTGGGTCTAGAGCAATGGGCAGAGATAAAGTTAAATCACCTGTCTATAGAATTCAGTCAAAGAAATAGGTTTTTTTCTTAAGCCATCAAGTATTTAGGTAGTTTAGCAAAAACTGGCTGAGAAGCTAATTTTTTCACATGGCCTACTAGAATACCAGCATCCTGTAAGCAAGGGGTATGGCTTAATACTTGTCCAACACATACAATATTATTGCATGTATAAAAAAGATACATTCAACAAATGGTGAATTGTTATTCTCCTCATAGTTAAACTATTCCTATAGGTCTTGTGGCACATGTTTTCCATAATATTTCCCATTTCACTTACTCTTATGCAATGAAGCTTTGGCACATACCTATTAAGTGTCTCATTTTCCAATACCTAACATCTTACTGAGCCCTGTAATTTCTTTGATCGGTGTGATACAGCATAAATAGTCAATGCTATTTGAACATAGCCTTTATCTGGCCTGGCATTACTATTTGAAAATTATCTGTAGTGAAAAGAGATACTACCATGACTTTGATGAACTCGATCCATGTAAAATCTAGTTCTGGAGAATGGCATGGCACATTAGGATAGAAATGCCAAGAAGCACCAAAGTCTCAAGTGGCAGGTGAGTCACTACTATGAAGTGGATCTTCCAGAATTATCTGTTATAATTGGTGCCATCTGAGGCAGAGATGATTCACCCAATCTCATCCTTCTTCATCCCTAATGCTCAAGTTGAAAGCAAAATAAATGGTTGCATTAAGATACTAAATTATATGATCATTTACTATGAAGCAATAAGAGAACACAGATAACAGGCTGCATAAACTCTTGCCCTAAAGCAGTTAAAAATATAGATTTGTATCCATCTTGACTTCTGACAACAATGTGCTAATGGCAAGCACACTTACTTGTTGATTTTCAGTATCAGCACTTACATGAAAGGGATGTATTTAATCATTTAATAAGCTGCACTGAGGGTCTGCAGGTAACATGGTGAATAAGTCTTGGTCTCTGCCTCCAGGAAATTCAGAGTCATTTTGAAGAAACAAGTAAGTCTCAAAGTAAGGCTGTCTCTCCTACTTTTACACATTACAGTAAATCCTGGGGTACATAGAAAGGTTAGGGATAGCACAGTACTTATCCCTCCAGCTAGAAAGAGAAATGATGGATGAAGTGCAATTTAGGAAGGGAACAGCAAAGCAGAGTAAGCTGAGAGAAAAAGAATCTCCGAGAGAGAAAGCATGTGTGTGTGTGAGTTAGAGCTTGGAGGAAGCATGGGACCTTACAGAAAAAATAATTGGCTGGATTGGGATTTGGTGTGAGTGTGGAGTCTGTATGTACCTACTCCAAGTCCATTATCAAAGACCTGTTGGATCTAAGGGACCTAAAATGAATTTCTCAGAAATGAATTGTGCAGTCAGTGGTAGCCTTTTGGGAGGACACAGCTTGGTGAATGTATTGTAAATTTTTTTAAAAAATGGTTATTTTAAGTATTGCTGAAAGAACAAAATATCAGATTCTAGAAGAGAAAATGGCTTTACACTCCAGGAAAGAATTGAGATAATAGGTGTAGAATTCATGTGATTAAGAATAAAAAGGTCTTATTTTGTTTTAAACAGAGAAACCACAATACAAAAGGTACTCAAAGAGAGGATTGTTGGTTGGGAAGATAGCTCAGACTTCAAAGTAATTTCAATCCCAGAACTCTTGGTGAAATACACTTGTAATCCCAACACTAGGAATGCAGAGATTCCTGGCGCTTGCTGGCCAACCAGTAGAGCAGAATCTGAAAAGCTACAGGCTAGTGAGAGGCCTTGACTCAAAAAAAAGAAAAAAGAAAGATGAACAGTCCTTAAAGATCAACACTCAAGAATGCCATCTGTCCTACACAACACATACACATACTGAAAGAGAGAGAAAGAGAAAGAGACAGAGACAGAGGGGGGAGGGACAGGCATGGGAAACACAACTCCCTGAATGAGAATTAACAAAACTGAATACTATTTCAAGACTTGTACAAATCATATCAACATCCAGATTATTTTTCCTAAAAAAGATAGAGAGAATAAAATAGCAGAACAATAATTCTCCCCATAAACAGGAAGGTAAATAAAAAGCACATGTGGACAGGGAGGGATTCTGTTCTAGATCACATTTTCACTTCTAGGACCCAGGAATTCCATTACCAACAGCCTTGAGCCCACCTCCAGGGTCTGAAAAGGCTTCTTGATTAGCTATTTTCTAATAAAAATAACTCAAGAATGAAGTGAGAGTTCTCCAACATAATGATGTGTTAACCTCAGATCCTTGAAATCATCTACGCATCTACTCTGGTACTGGCTTTACCTGAAAAGAATAAAGTACAATAAATTTATCTTTGTCTTTGCACACTCTAACTCTCTACACTGGACTTGGAATAATTCATCAGGCTGTGTGCCCTAAATATTAAATAAGGCATGTTGTTTATTACACAACAATGAAAGCACAATCACTGTGTCTCTCCAGGAGAAGCAGAGGACAAGTGTCTAACTGTCTCTTCTTGAATGTGTGAAGAGTGAACACAGTAGAATACATTTGCAAAATGAACTGTATTTTGAAACTAGAAACATGAAATCAAACTGACCGTGCACAAAGGGGTGTCAGTAATATCACCCACTCAAATGTCTAGGTCATCATATAAGGATTAAATTAGACAAACTGAGATAGATGAGTCTATTTCTAAATATAATGTGGGCTATTTACAGTCAAATTCCAAGGGAGATTTAAGACTCAAGTAAAGAATTAGAGAAACCTGACTGGGATGCAATTATCCCTAGGAAGATTAAACCTACCGGCAAGTGAAAGATGCTTACTTAAAATAACAGATGAAGGCACAGAGGAGTCTTCTGCACAAAGATGAGAAAGTGAGAGGGGTAAGGGAGAGCTGAAATTAATAAAACACCTGCTATATGCTGGGCCTTTAGCACACTCACCTAACAATTCACTGTGGTGGATGACATCCCTCCCATTTTATGAAAAGCAGAAACTCAGGGAGCTTAAGACACCAGCTCAAGATCACACAGCAGTACTACAATAAACAGCAAAATTGGGATTTCAGTCCATATGACACAAAAATATACCTGGAGCGTAATGGCTCTTCCAAGGCCAGTAGGTATCTGGATGAGAGTGTTTAATGATTAGGTGACCATGAATGAAGTATACTTAGAATAGAGAATAGTAATTTAAACTTCATCCCTGGAAGAAGGTGGCATGATGATGATGATGAAGACAATAATCATCTCATCTCACTCCCTTTTCTTTCTTCCATTCTTATTCACCAAATGGTAATCTAAGTATCATATGGACTCCCAGGTAGACTTGCCAATAGGGAAAGAACTAAAAGTTCAATGAAACTACATCAGGCATCTTGAAATGACCTCAATGAGCCATTTGAATGTCTTTTCCCCTTAGGTTCAAGTACAACCTGTAAAGTCTTTGGAAATTACAATATGGTGGATATTGCTATACTGATTATTCTTCCTTAGGAAAATGGAGTTAGGAAAAATTGTTGTGGTACTGCCCAGCAGTACACCTACAGTGTAGGTTACCAAGAAGACATGGGAGCATTTATCATAGGTAGACACCCTGTCGGACCTCAGCAGAGGGAACCACCATCCTGGACAGCACCAGACTCAACAGTGGAATGCCTGAGTATCTGAGCTCAGATGTTTTATTGATCCAGCACTCCTCAGGTGCAGATCATAAGAAATCAAACATTCCCCACAGAAATCCAACACTTGCAGACAATACAAAATGCCAAGGCCTATGCATCCTGTTTTCCAACAGTGCACAAAAACAATTATTTTAAACACAACTAAAAATAAGCTCCACAACAATTCTCCTTTTCTATATCTAAAAATATTGCTTTGAATAAACAGTCACATTGTGAGCTATCCATCATTAGGAACACATACAAGGGCAAGGAAGGTATCCCTGAGAGCTAAGGACAATCCCCAAATGTGGTCAGTAAGAATCTTAGATATTCATTTAGCCTATCTCAAAGAAACACATTCAGTCAATAACCTAAATGAGCTTTGGGGCAAATATTTCTCCAGCCAAGTCTCCAGATGCACCTATCATTAGGCTAAATCTTGATTGCAGGTGGAAGAGACTTAGGGGCAGAGGACCAGGCTCATCTGTGCTCAGACTCTTGACCTACTGAAATTCCAAATAATAAATGTATTGTTTTCAGCTGCAAATGTTTTGATAGTACACGTTGCAGCAGTGTACAATAAATATAGTGTTTCAAGTCTACATTTGAGAGCAGATAGCAGATGAGATATGATTCCAGTGTACTCATTACAGCATCTAGCAAGTGTAGTGTTTGTGTGCCTGCATACATGTGTGTGTTGACAGCTTTGCACTCTACCACAGACAGGGCAGGGCAATATATATAGCATCTGGAAGATTACGAAACCCCTTGTGAAGAAAGAAGAATTCTTAGCGTTCATGGATCCAAATTACTTTCCAACTTGACACTGCATGAAGCTCAAGGAAATACTTAACAACCTGGATTTGGTTAAGACCCTTTTGAGCTGTTTTTCTGTTGTATGTCTATAGGTCAACTACTTAAACTCAGACTTCAGCTTTCTGCCCATAAGGTGAGGAAAATGACAGTACTTGTCTCACAGAAATGATGCACACATCAAATGAGAATGGTACAAGTAAAGCGTTTAGAATTAGGCCTGGCCAAAACAGCCTTTAAATGAACACTGTGATGGTGAATTTACAAATAAAATTTGAAAATATTGGTTTGCTATCCAGGAATCCCATTTTAAACCATTCCATCAGTCAGTCTTTCATTTCTAAAACAAAACACCCGATCCATTAGTAAAGTCTTTTTAAAGGAAGTTTAGTTACTGTATGGTTTTGAAGGCAGAAGTCTCAAGTGAAGGTTTAATACCAAACAACAGCACAGCAGTAAGACAAGAAGCTAGGGAGCAGGAAGGGCCTCATATTGGTTTTTCTAAATAACGTGATCTCATGAAACCACCATGAATCCCTTCTGACAGCATCATTCTAGACAACTAATACCCTTGTGCTCCACCACCTGTTATAAGGCCCACCACCTTTCACATCATAACACCACAGTCTAAACTCTGAAGCCTTGGGAAATAAACTCAAACTCACATAGCCTTAGAAAGTATCTCTCAGAAACCCCAGGAAGAGAAAATTTAGCTCTGTCTTTCTGGGTGAAAAAAAAAAAAAAAAAGAGTTAGTACACTGCAGGATTCTATGTTGTGCAATCACACATCCATCATCATGGAGATGTTTTCTCACTCCCTACTGTGTACTTGCTAACAGAAAATAAAAACAAAAATAATATAAAACAGCCCTGTCTCCCATGCATAACAGATGGCAATATATCATGAATAAATCATTCATCAGGAGCAAAACAAGCCAGTGGTCATGCATTTCAGCAAATAAATCACCAACAACACTTCTGAAAACGGCAACAAGGAACATCTGTAGGGAAATGAGCAGCCAACTAAGATGGAAAGCCACAGTCTGATTTAACATCTCGCCAACTTAGGGTAAAGTCTTCTCCTGATTGACCACTCCAACTCCAAGTGTAACTACAGAACTTGACCTTGTCATTTAGAAACCAGAGTCTTCCACTGTTTGTTTCCTGGAAGGCAGGAACAATTTATGATTCAGATAGAAAACAAGTTCCTGGCATCACCTAGAAAGTTTACTTTAGGAAACATTGCTAACCTTTACTAAAATTTCCTTTAGCCTTTAGAAAGGCTTCTTAAGCATCCCACTTTCTCCACCCCTTTCCACTTGAGAAATTTTAAGTGATCCTGGGTAGATGGATCTATAAGAACTCATATCAGTCAAATGTTTGCTGATAACATATCACAAACAAATTTATTCTAAAACCAATCTTTTGTATACATTTTATTTTACCATTTATTAAATATTATATGAATGTGTGAAATTCTCAAGCAGTAATTCTCAAGAAAAGCGATTATTAAATAAATAATCAGGAAGGTGATTCTGACAAGCTAAATATGCAATTTTGAGGTTGGAGTAGATATACTCTGGGGAAACAGAATTTTGATCAGAGGATTACATTTCACAAGAAATGCTGGAAGACACAGCATTCACTACAGCCTTCTGTATTCCTATCTCCATCTCAGTTACTGCTAGACAACTCATCTCCTGACTCCTAGATATTTAAGAAAGACAAGAGTTTTCATTTCAATAGTATATATAAATGTTCTGTCAAATGTCAAGTGTGCCTCTGCCCTATATTAACCCATTTAATTCTTATCTAAATGACCATTCACCCTGAGTCTAATCTAGAATCTTTCATGTTATTTAAGCTCTTCTGAATGTAAGAAATAGACCATATCACTCAGAAAGAGTCAATGCAAACATTTATAGCAGTCACACCTATAAGTAAATGTACATGTGAGACACTGGAAGGATATATTTACATTCTTATATATGCAGATGCAATGAAATAGAACAATAAATAATTTCCATCATAAAATAATATAAATGTCTATTGCTATAATAAAAATACCTTGAACAAAAGCAACTTGGGGAGAAAAGGGTTTATTTCATCTTATAATTCTAAGGTCACATCCATCACTGAGAGGAGCCATAGCAGGGACTCAAGGCAGACACATGGAGGCAAGAACTAAATCCATGGAGAAGTGCTGCTTAGTGGCTTACTTCCCATACTTTGTTCTGCTGCCTTCTTATAGAACCCAGGACCACCAACTTGTGGAGGCCCTGCCAATAGTAGGCTGTGCCCTTTCACATCAATCAAGAAAATACTTCCAGACTTGACGACTGGCAGTCTGATGGAGTCACTTTCTTAATTGAAATTCTTCTTCCAGGATAACTCTACCTTGTGTCAATTTTTAAAAATCAACTAGAACACTAAGTAAATTGAATAGTAGATCTATCTCAAATAGACAAATAATTTAGAGAAACCTGATTTGGATCAATACCTGGGATGGTGACTAAGAAATAATAATAATGCAATTGAAATAGATCACAAGCCAGCAGAAAGAAACATAATAGCAGGTAATTTTCAGGTTCAGTGGTAAAGAATGCTTGCTGTTTATGCAGAGGACCTGAGATCAGCTCCCAGTATCCATATCAGCCAGTTCACAGCTGCCTATAACTCCATCACAAGCAGAGCCAACATAGTTGTCTATGAAGGTAACTGTACTTGTATGCATATGATCTCACTCAGACACACGGGAAGTAATAAAATTATAAGTAAAAAAAAAAAAAAAAGTGGGTGGGGAATGATTGTGGGACTGCCATGGAGCTAGAGAGCACATGAAGCAGCTAAGAAACACCATGCCATCCCAGAAGGTGAGAGAGCATTAGGTGTTCAGCTCCTCCTCGCCTTTGGCCCTGGCCATATCCCAGCTAAATATTAAATATTGCCTGTTTCACAGAAGCAAAAGGAATGTGACTTGGTATGTGGCTGAATACCTAGGGTTGAGCCCATTCTCTGATAGGATACCTTCATCTTTGTCTCTGTGAGACCATGCCTTGCAAGGAGCCTTGCCTTCATAGGGCTCTGGCACCTAGCCCTGGATGCAAATAAGGCTACCCCAATGCCCTTGTCTAGGCCAATAGATCCCCAACCCTGAGAACCCAAGACCCTCCCCTGCTTATGGATATATGTAGCAGACACCCCAGCATTAAACTGAGCTCTGCTTCCACCAGAAGAGAGTCCCACCCAGGACTGATTCATTATGTCTTGTTTATTCGTTCTTGGTGCAGGGAATCAGGGTCTATGCCAGTCCCAGAAGCCCTGTCTTCTCCCTCCTGCGCTCCCCCATCGCTCCTCCAGCTCAATTCCCTGCACCTGGCCAGTACAGAGAACTCGCCAAAACCCAGCCGGCTGCGGGCTGGGACAGAGCAGAGACAGCGTGGGTGACCATACTAACATATGATCATGAAACTCTAAAAGAATAATAAAAATAAAACTAGGAAATCTTAAAATATAACCAAAAAGAGTAAAACTATTAAAAAGAAAGAAATAGTTTTCATTAATTGAATAATCAGTCTGGGTGTCTTTACATCCACATATTTGGAGGAGACTCCTTGCTAATCATATGTGTGCGAAAGGAAGACTTTATGAAACCCAAATGCAAATCTAAGATGTGTTTTTATGTCAGGCTGAGTCAGTTACTTTATTGATTGCCCCTCCACTCCTGTCAAATATTTTAGTTAGCACCCAAACCCAGTTTTTCCAAAAAAGCTTTCTAAAAGAGATTTCTCCTCTTCAGAAAAGTTACTAATGTCTAAGGTAATTAACCAACAGCTCACCCAAACAAGGTGGAATAGAGGAGACCCTGGTTTGTGTCCTCGATGTGATGGTTTTCTTACTTCTTTGCTTTTGTTGATCTAAAATAAGAGACCAAGAATTAGAAAGATGAAAAAATATATTCTAGAGCTTTGAGGACGCAGTATTCTAAAGGAGGGCATTCTGCACCCTAATTCTTAGCTAAGGTCATTCCGCCATGGAAGCAGAAATACTCTTAAGTTCCCAGTCAGCTGACTTCCACGTGAATGTGTTGGCTTTGTCTGAGGAAGGTCATTGTTCGATTTTTTTGCACTTGCCTAAGATAAGAACTTGAAGAGCAAGATCTGTTGTCTCCGAGGCCACATAACTATGATTTTGTGAAGTGGGTCGGAGGTTGTTATTATACACACTCTAAGAAATATAAGAAAAGTCCCTTCAGCAACAACCACCCTTTTGGGATAAAGTCAAATAAACATTTTCCTCATTTTTTTTTCCTTCTTCAACTTTGTAAATGAAGCACAGTTCCTTAGGGCAGGTGTATAACATTATTTTTACATTCTACACTAACTGAATTTTTCAAAAGGAGAAGAAAGGGGGGGCAAAAAATAGTGCAGAGTTGGAAAAGAGGGGGGGTGTTACATAATATTACTCCTGTTATGCCCATGGGCACAAGCACCTTGCACTGGAGGTTCTATGCCATAATCCACTAGCAGTACTTTTGAAAACAGTGGTTGAGTAAGGACAAACTAGGATGACTGCATATAAACCTGAAGGGAATTTTCCACTCATTACTATATGCATTTTATTATTCTCACTGGGACTAGACTGCATTTTCAAAGATACTTCTTTGCAAAAAACATATTCAAAATAATGTCACAAGTAATTTTTAACTCTGAGAGAATAAGTAAGTAGCAGTCTATTAATTTCTTGTCCCAGTGGGATTTCCAATAAAGTTTTACAAATATGTAATTACTTTTATGTTTTATTTTTTAGATTATAATATAATTACATCATTTCTTCCTTCCCATTCCTCCCTTTAAACACTCCTAAATGCGTTTAACTCTCATTCTAATCAACAAACTTTAAAAAAAATTGATTGTTGATACATATATACATGCATATGAAAAAATGCACACGCACATAATATATATAGTATACATACATACATATATATGAGATATGTATATATATGGTAATTCTGCATAATGTTATTTATACATACGTAACATTTCAGGGCTGAACCCAAAAACAGGCACGAGAAAGAGTTTCCTTTAGGTTGTTAGTCAGAATTGTCCATGAGATTCCCAAAACATTACAGGCTATTGCTATTTCCCTTGATTTTCCCCAGAGGGGGGAGATAAGTGCCTACTGCTGATGACACCATGAATTTCAGACACTGGATCCAGACGTCCCTGACCTGGAGCTAAGCTGAATGCCTCCTCCCAGAAGGCTAGTTTTCATGGTAACAGAAGGCACCATGCAGACTTCCAAAGGAGGGGAGAAATCAACAATCCTACCCAGCTAGCATGCCTATAAGCCACAACAATTATCATCATGCCATGATAAGCCTAAAGATGCAATAGTGGCACATATACCTTGCTGTTAACCAAGAGCTCTCTAACTGGATTTCAGATCCTCTTAACAAGGGGAAGGAATTTCCTCATACTGGAAACTTAGCCAGCTATGCTGGACTAGTGAAATCATGGATCTTGGAAAACCTATATCCACCACTTTAAGTCAGCACAAGCCCTGACTACAGTCTAAATATTTGTCCTCATAGCCACAGATAAGCGAGTCCTCACCCTTCATCAAGGAAACTTCTCTTTGCAACAGATGGAGGCCACTAGAAAAAAATCACAACCAATAAAAATGCAGACTTGTGGAGCCCAGTCCAATGGATAAATCTGTAAAACAATTTCTGCACTTAAGGCTCAAGGAACATTTTGAAAGAAAGGACAGAAAGACTGTAAGAGCCAGAAAATCAGAGAGTTTTCTGTAATCTCAGAAGCTAGACTCATAGTCTCACCAATATAATTGCCAAAAATGAGGACAGCAACAATAGACAGGCCAAAGTGAGTGGGAGAAGGCCCCAGAGGCCTTGATTCTACACAAAGAACTTCAGGCAACTAAGGAATGCTGAGAGTGGGGAAAAGAGTCTTCCGTTAGAGTGTCATTTATTATGTTCCCTTATAAGCCAAATCAAAGTAGAGCATAACCAGAGCATCTTAGTTTCAGGCCATCTCTCTGTGCAGGATATATGAAAATCGTTTTTTATCTTTCCAGCAACAGTGGAAAGTAGCAAGCTGGACAATGGTGACCCACACCTTTAAATCCCAGCACTTGGAAAGCAGATCTCTGTGAGTTTGAGGCCAGCATGGTCTACATAGTGAATTTCAGGACAACAGAGAAATCCTGTCTCAAAAAGAAAAAAGAAAAAAAAAAGAAAGAAAAGAAAAAACAAACAAAGACTGAAAAGTAAATTATTTTCTGATAGGCACATGGTCCATGGGCAGATACAGTCATCTGAAACAATTTGTCAATAGGCTTCAGAGACTTCCTCTCCCACCAAAAAAGAAATAGCACCAAATCTCTGTATCCACCTCCCTATTTCTATAGCCCTCAGTGGAGACCAAAGATATATTGAAAAAAATCTTGACTCTCTCAAAAATTAAGATGAGAAAGCCGAACAACTATGTATATAAAGAAAATAGAAGACTAGCCAGAGATAGGGCAAGAACATTTTTATAATTAACACCCTCCCCTCATGTAACTGGCAACTCATATGCATGGTCACAAAGACCATGAAACACAAGAGTGCTTTCTTCAGATTTTACATCAGCAAGAGAGTACCCAGTATCACTTGAACCATAACAGGAATTCAAGGGCAGTTAGAGTAGAGAAACTACATACTGAGCCAAACAAATGGCTTCAGGTGCTTTGATAGATGGCTGCTGGAAGAGACAGAGCTGAAGCAGGCCGTCCTAGAGATGGTTAGGGGTGAATATTTGGCCTTCTGTAATTGGGCCAAAGTTTTAACTAGGAATCACAATTATGGAAGTTTCCACTTATTCAATTCCTGGTCATTGAGGTTAAATTGTTGAGTTATTGTTTAACTTCTTGGATCGTTATTAGAGATAGGAATCTGATCTCCTGTAAATTAGGATTTCTAACTAGAGCAGGTTGGTATCCAAGGCTAATTAGTATGGAGAATGAGGTTGACTTTCTGGGAATATTTCTGCAAGCTGTGGGACATAGTCCTTTTTTGTATGACTTTGCCATTTATCATGAACTTATCTATTCAGTCAGTGCAAGCTTTCTACTTATGCTTTCATTCAACTCTTTGGTAGGGATTAGAGTCAATTTCTTGAAAAAGTAAGCTGAACCTCAGAAATTGCTAAAAAATAATGCAATAATAAGAACTGATAAGTTTCTGGGTCATACATTTAACCCCAGTTTGTTACCTTAACATACTTCTCAGTGGGTAAAACTTTGGAGAGGTTCATTCTTACAAAGCTTAGATTTCCAAGAAATACAAGTCTTCTCACCAAGAAGATTACTAAGAAAAATGTTCTGAAAGGAATTGCTTAGTGGCAGCAGCAAGTTTCTGTAGCACACCCTAACTGCTTCCAGAGAAGCTTCTAGCTCTAAAACAGACTAAAGAACTGTGAAACTATTCCTTTCCATTAATGGGTCCTTTCTTGCCTATCCCCACCTATCTTCAATTCATCATTTCATTTCATCAGACGTTGAGGGCGTAAGTGCTGCGTAATAACAAAATAAAAGGATTCACAACTGTATCCTGTCATGAGTCCCTATTCTAGTGGGTCAGAGAAATAGTTCAACACACTGTGATGCACAGTTAAGTGTTGTGTGAGAGACAGCTGGGCCACTAAGGAACTCCATGAGGTACATCACTCAATTCAGGGTGAGTATAAGAGCAGAGCTTAGAATCTCAAACATTAGGGATGTAGCTTCCAGATGGAAGAAAAGAATGTCTTGTGTCTTTGTCCTGTGTAATCTGCCTGCAGAGACATTTACCATCCTATTACAAGATTAAGTCAATTCTTAATTTTTTATAGATCTACTGGTGTTCTAGTTTCAGGTCTGAGCTGATATTTTTTGTGACTCCATCTTGTCTGCAGAGGCCGATGGTAGGCAATGCCTCAAAAATAACTTCAGAGCCCCAGTTCTGTCTTCTCCTCTGACCCCCAATTTACTTGATCACAAAGGCTGGTGCATTCATACATTTGTTTGTACCGACAAACAAAATGCCACTTTTCTTCAAAGCTAAGCAAAAATTCAACACTTGCAACCTGTCTAAGGGTTTCTTAGGTAAGCAAAATTAAGGATCAAAGTTAACCAGAATGACCATGACAGAGTACTACAAACTGGATAGCTTAAGCAGTAGATTTTTCTCTTCACGATTCTAGAGGCTGAAGTCCAAGATCAAGAAATTGAAATGGTTGGTTTCTCTGTGATCTCTTCATCTTGTAGATGACTGTCTTTCTTCTTATGACTTTGCATGACCCTCCCTCTGTATGTCTGTCTCTTCTACTTATAAATACACCAGTCATATAGATTAGATACCACACAAATGACCTGATAATTTTTTTTGTTTAAGCATATGCATAAATAATTAAATGTTTTGAGGAATAAGAAGGCAAAAGCCTCAATAAATTAATTTTGGGAGCAACACAATTCAGTTTGTAGATATAGGAACTAAAATGAAGCTCCTGGGAACACTGATCTTGTACATTAATGGTAAGATCTTGGTTAAGCCTTCATCCTCTCATTCCTCCTTAGCCTACAGACCATGGGAGAGAAGGGAGAATGACAGGTTTTCTGTAGACTATTGTGAGAAGTCTTGCCTCACAAAGACTCTAGAAACTAAAGTCTTGTTGGGCGCAATTCCCACCCAGAAAGTCAAAATGGAAAATGGCATCCTGTCCTCTTGAAAACAGAAATTCAGTAAACCTCCATAACTGATCAGTCTCCTGAATAAACCTGTCCTATAATTAAAGAGTTAGATACTAGAGATAGTTTGGAAGAATGGAAAAAACTAAAGTAGAATTCATCTTTTCTGTGGCCAAAGGCTAAATGAATGTGGGCAGCAGAGTAGTAATAGCCATTCCTCCCAAAGATGACAGCTTTAACTCTTTGGTTCCTGAGAATCACCTATCTTCTCAAAAAGCAACACATTTTCTGTCTGCACCTTGGCTTCGAAGTCCCAGTATTTGTAAGAGCCTAGCAGCTCCTGCATGCTATCCACTCAGACATTCTCTTTCTGTTTCATAAATTTTGAGCATAGCATCTTGTCAACTCCTTAAGATACAATCCAAGCTCTATCATGAACATGCTATACAAGGAATATACAGATTAAAACCTGAGGAGTTTGACTTTTATGTTTAAATAGATGTCCCCTTCTTTATACACCCATAGGAGTGGAAATTTTCATTTCCTCGTTTGCTTTTCATTTCAGAGTACATTCCATCAGTTCTGAGGCAGTGAATCCTCCTTGTTCTCTGAAACAAAGCATTTGTATCAACCATAGCTGGGAATACAAAGAGAAACAAAAGGTCAGAGTTGCCATGCAATGGGAAAATTTCTTTTAAAAATCTTCAATAACAAAAATGTAGAGAGAAATGAATTTATACAGAGAGAAGGCATATGGGACACAACAACCTCAAAATCTTTAATAATTGATTCTTGCAACTACAATCCCTTTAGAGACTGTGTTTCTGTTAATGTAATAGGTAAGTATTTCCAAACCGCTGGCAGTACTTTTCTATAGCAAACATTCTCAGAGCCTCCACTCTGTGAGCCACATGGAAGAAGAACGAGAGATGCATCTTGCTTTAGGTTGCTAAAAAAACACTTATATGCAAAGCATTTCTCCAGATGCCATAGACATGGCAGAGACTGGAGATGAAAAGTAGGTTTTTTCCACCTGGATTTAGCTGGCCTCATGGGCAAAACCTCTCAGAGGTTTCGCTTAAGTCATTTCAAGCAACCTCTTCACACATCTGAGTCTAATATTCTCTGTGCTCTGAATCGGGATTAGTTACAAATATTAAGAATCCTACTTTCTTGAATAAGAGGATTATAAGCATTCTTTAGAGGTCTCTGAGTTCAATTACTAACTTCTCTGCATAATAATAAGCATTGCTCCTTCGCTGCATATGCTTTCATTATGACAAACAGGGCTAGCTCCTGGATCAAATATCTACCCCAAAGAAATTTTAGTTTTCAGTCCTAATAGCCTACATGTAAAGTAATAGATTCCTTATGAATCATGTGCAAGCTGGCCTTCTCCACCCCACGCCTCTGCCATTTTCTATGCTTAGTGAGTCTTCCTCTCTGCTCTCTGCTCCTCAACTATCAACTGGGGCTTCTTTTGGAAAAGAAGAAATTTTGACTGAAAAATTACTGCTTTTCAGGTTTTTCCCTTGGTGCCACCTTGAATTCAGACAAGCTAAACCCAACCTAAAAGGTGGGAGATGGCAATCATTTTTAAGTGAAGCATGTTGATTTGGCATCTATCTGATTGCGCTGTGGACTGCTGGATCCTACTTAGCATCCAAGACATGGAAAGTAAGGTTTCTCTCTTTACAGAAACAGGAATATTCCTTCTCTCTTGATCTCCACTTTGTACCCTGATCCTGTCTAATCAAAATCTGCACTGTCATGCAGCATTCTTCCTAGAGAGATATGAATAAACATCTACTCACCTCTGAACTAATAGCCGAGCAATGTAAACATTCCAACAAATTGTTAAAGCAATGGATTTCATCAGTGTTACTTACAGAATAAGGGTGCAGCAAAGAAATAACTCAGACAGCTGCATCCTTAAAACCCACCCCAGCCTGGGCTATAGCTCATGAAAGCTGGAAATATGGAGTATACTACACAACCTGCAGGTAGCTCAGCAGAGTGGGAGTGTCTTATCTAGGTAGACCTCTTTGTCTCAGCCTCTTTCAGCAACTCAGCTGCTCTCTGTTTCTTTCTGGTGTCTCAGCTTGTCTGAGAATGTCTTTCAGCAATCTTTAATGCTTATATTTGCTTGAGGATGAAAGGATCTAGTGAATCTTGTCAGTTTCAGGGACTTCCTGAAATCTTTGAGTTGTTTACTTCCTGAGCTGTAAATGTTTCCTTGATGCTGGATGTTTTTGCCTCCTCTTAGAATATCCTTTATCTTAAGGAGTTTCCCTTCAAGATGGACAATTTAATCTCAGAGGAAATTACCACAAATATACCAGTTGTAGTGCTTTGCTAACTACAATATAGCTCATACTTGTTTCCATCCTACACACCACAATACTGAGGCTCAGATTTCTACTTGATTTATATATAATCTTAGATGTAACTCTAAAGCTCGTGGTCTGTCCTCAATATTAAGAATTTATGATATATTTTGCAATTTCAAAAACTTTTGGAAGAGACATACTTTAGAACCAGTATCACATTTTATTATCACAACCACATCACAATGAGCCTGGATATTAGGTATTAGAATCTCACATAAATAGATTTGTATTCGGACCCTTTGTAACAGCTCAGATGCATTTTCCTATCTAAAAAGGGAGGTGGGGAAAAATGAGCCTCCTTGGCAAAGATAGCATGCAGGACAAATTAGAATAAAAAACAAGTACATTTTCTAGCACTAGTTAATGGCTGAGTTGAGCAGAGAATATTTCATTTAGGAAACAACTTTTTAAAATTTAAAGAAAATTTCCTTTAATCCTTTAAACCTGTCTTATTTCTTGCCATCATAGATTAAACTGGGTCATTATAAAGGTTTCTTTCTATTTTTAAAATTTTATCAAAACATCCTCAGACAAATCTCATCGCTCTTCACGGCTATGTGACTAAGATGTTTTGCTCACACACAAGTTCTACAGGGGATCTGATCAAGATTGATAGGCTGTGACTTTGATGCAAATATTCATCCATTGGCTATAATTGTGCTTCTTCTACATAAGCCTAAGTGATATCAGAGGGAACTTCCCTATCCCTTCTATTTTCAACCCCAAGGCTAATATTATTAATATCAGTCAGAGGTAAGGAAATGATAGGTACAAGCAAGAGACATGATGGATGAATTACCTTAAACAACTTATTCATGGCAGCCAGGCAAGCAACCTAGCAATCCATCAGCAGTAAAAGTCCACATTTTCCCAAATGAGTTGGCATCCTGTCCTTACTGGTTTGCCTATTCTGCCCAGTTTATAAAGAAAAATCGAAGACATTCTGTCCAAAGTTCCTTTCTTTCTTCCCATTAAAAAAAAGGAAGGACTTTGCCTTCCAGAGATCAATTAAAAAGTAGCCAAGACACCTGGTTAGAAATTGAGACAACTTGAGGTTAAAAGCACTTTCTGCGTTAGACATGCTTTTAAATATTGATGCCCACCTAAGTCGCCCAAGGTTATTTGAAGTTAATCACAATGATGGTGGTATTCATTTCTCCCAAACCTGGAGATTAATTCTCCCACTTTATAAAGAGCACCACCATTTTATCAGGGCTCTACTGATTTTGTTTTCCCTTTTTCCATTTCGTCTAATTTGATGAACCAAACCACCTCCATCAACCACCTCCCCAAACCCACAAAGGAAAAAAAAAGAAAACAATAGTTCAAAATTTTATCTAATCAGCCAGAAAAGAATGTTTTTCTAATGAAGGATTATGAATATGGGTCACCCTTCAGAACACTCAAACACAAGTCAAGCATCATTCTTCTTGATTTGTTCCAGGTCATTGTTATCTTCTGCCTGGCTGCAGAATGCTAATGAGTCATCATGATAAAATTGATTTTTCTATCCATCTGTTTCATTGCACATCTAATGTCAATTTCTCCTAATGTATCTTGATTTTTGCCCTAGTCCAAGCTGCAAACATACCACATTTTATTGGAAAATGTCTCATGTCTCCAATCCTCTAAATGAGAGGAGTGGCAGTAAGACCATTTTTCCCTCCCCTGCATTTGCAGTCTTAAGTTTCAGCATATGTTAGCATAATGCTTTCACTCAATGCAATATCCACAGGAAGAGGCTCTTCTGAAACAATTTCTTGATTTATAACCAGATTAAATCAAATAAGCAGTTTATACACACAAGAAAGAAGAACTACAACACAATACGCCAAAGCAATAGAGAAGAAACTATCTCATTCAGTAAGGAGCTCCTAAAGCACAGAAACTTTCCTTAGATTCTAATCAAATGTGAAAATACAAGGGACTCATGTTCTGTAATTCTTCTATGGCTGATAAAAGTAAGATACATTAAAGTTTTCGTAATAAGAGATATGCACACAAATCTCTCTCCAAGTTCACGTAGGAAGAATCCAGCTGTACAATAGGGGGACAATGGAGTCTCTAAGCAAACCCAGCATACACCTCCCTTTGTTGCCTCTAATGTCAGATGTTGGAAGCAATGCCAGGTGCAACTTGTCGTGGAAACAGAAGACAGTACATGAGAAAAAGCCAAGGAGAATAGAGAGCCAAAGTAGATAAATTTAGATACAGGTGAAGAAACTAAAGTACATATAGTCTAAGTGATTTGTTGGAGAATAATATCAGCAACCATAATACATATATATATATGTAAAATGCATACATGCATAAACGCACACATATATGTTTGCATAATTGTATCTTCTTCAGTTGCTGCATTTTCTTTTTGCTGACTCCCTCTTTGTCTTTTCAATTGATACCTTTTCAATGGATAATTTAAATTTATGCATTGTTTTTCATACAATGGATAACTTTAAAATGATGACAGCTTAATGTCCTTACTCCCTCTGATTTCTTAAGATTAGAATTTGTATTATTTTTTCTGAGATAATTCAAGTTCTTTGCAATAATACCTACTATAAGTTATATTGCTAAGAAATTAATTCTGGAGTGTTCAAAATCTATTTTCTATCTTTCTTTCACCTTCTTGACCCTTATACTTTTAAGGTATAGAAAACTTTACTTAGTCCTCTATTCATGATAATTACTTCCAATAACTCCAACAGTATCTATCTGGATTTATTTCTCTTTTTGATTTTTGTAAGAGTGTTTCAAAATTTGCATTAAAGTTAAAAAATTCTAAAGGTTTCATATATGCCTGAATATTTACTAACTAAACCCACAAATTTTAGTGACAGCCCGTTTCAATACAAATCTGTTTAAGGGCTATTTTACTTTCAATGCTTAAAAAATTGTACCTTTCGTATAAGGCTACTCATAAATCTGATGCAACTAGATGATATTTTTCCTATTAAGACATATATTATTTTTAGAAACCCTATTTAAGTATTCTTTATCTTTTGTGTTCTTTTATCTTACTGTAGCAACTGTACAAGTGGGAGTGTTATTCTAGATAGACCTATGGTCTGCTAAGAAACACCCAAATATCAATAAATTAATACAATGAATGTTCTCCTTTCCCTTTTTCTACATAAATTTCAAAGAAAATTTCTTTCATCTCATCAACCACTAACTAGGTATCCAGGTTCTGTCTGTCTTGAGAAGCTCTTCTCAACTTTTAGTCTCTTAGGAGCAAAGGAATGAACACTGGAGACTGCATGGATATTGCTAATGAGTAAATCTAGAGATGAATTAAATAAATCCTACATACAAAAGAGCCCGGGCGCAATAAGTACAAAGACTGAAATATGGTAACTGCTATAATCCACTGTGGCCAAAAGAGATAGTCAGACTTAATCCAGTCCGAGTCTTCTGCTCAAGGCCCAAGGATTCCACATTATACTCAATAATATCTTTCAGACTCAGATATTAATCTTGATTAATGGCGTTCCTCTTAACATTCTCATCATAACTAAAAGATGAACGGACACAGGGAAACTACAATAGGCAAAACAGTACTGTGAATAGTTACTAGACCATATAAATTTTGAAATTCAATTGAGAAGACATTTAAAATACTCATATTCTAATGATGGTAACTTCTTGGCTCCCCTTTGACTAACAAATTGCATATATTTCAGTTCATTTTAGGGTCATAGGCTAATTCTCACAGTAGAAACACACTAACCTGCCTCAGGAACTCAGAATAGAAGTTTTTTCCCCTTCTTCTTCTTCTTCTTCTTCTTCTTCTTCCTTCTCCTCTCTTCTTCTTCTTCTTCTTCTTCTTCTTCTTCTTCTTCTTCTCCTTCTTCTTTTTTCTTCTTCTCCTTCTCCTTCTCCTTCTCCTTCTCCTTCTCCTTTTCCTTCTTCTTCTTCTTATCATCAGAGACTCCCTTCTCTCTAAATCTCTAAGACCTAAACTTCTTCTCTCTTGTAGCTCTGTGATATGAAGAAATTATTAATACGTCCACCTGTCTACTTCATCCCTTATGAACTAAGCATAATTTCTGACTTGTTCCTAGTCACTAAGAACTATATACAACTTCTGTGCAATATATGCCTTGGAAAAAATGCCTCTGATTTGGGGACCTTTCTGTTGCCTCATTAACCAGTCTGAATGGCTGCCCAAATTCTCTTTCTGTCCTCATTCTGTCCTGTCAGTCTTGACTTTTGCCGGCCTCCGGCTCCTATCATAGTTTCAGCACAGTAGTATCTGGGGAAACAGCATGTATATGCTTAACTTAACTTAAGTATACTGCTTGATTTATTTAATTCAAATTGCCTAAGCATGGATGTTTTTACACATACCCTCCTTTTTAATCATTGAATAGAAAAAGTATTATTTATTGGTCATGTAGTCTTACTTCTTCCACACCTCTACTTTTGATACATAGAAAATGGTGGTGCTTGGTTCTTTAATACGTGAAAAATGAGCAAAGAGATATGATCATAGAGATATCATAGAGACAATGTAATTTAATCATTTATTCTACTAATTTTTACTGAGAATATTTAGTCCTTGAACTCATGCTTGATTGTGGAAATTTAAGAGAGATTTAAACACAATCCAAAAAACCTCTCAACTAGAAAGTAAAATTTCTTATTCAGTGATGTATAGTACATATCATCCCAACCCTAGGTTTAGACACAGAGAGTTGTGAGAACAAGCAAAAAGATTGTGAGAAATGCATGAAAAAGACAATGATCCAGATGAATCTTCAAGAAGGCATTAATAAGCTTATTCTTAAAAGAAAACAATGCTAGCATAATTTAGCCTGGTAGGAAAGACAAGTAAGAGCTGTTCAGTTCCTAGCAGCAGTAGATCAGCATAGAGTAAAACACTAACCCAGCAGGCAGGAACAGCCTCAAGCTCTGCCCCTAGTGGCATATTTCCAATAAGTAGACCCCCAAACTGCATAGCTCCCAACAGTTAGGAAACTGGTATTCAAAACATGAGCCTATGGGAAACACTTGAAATTCAAACTACAGAAACCCGGACCCCTAAAAGCTCTGGAGTGAAAATAATCCTAGGGCTGTCTCTATATCAGAGACTTGAGGCTTAGCTTTCAAAATCTCGGTCAGACCAGACACCGAAGAAGCACTTTCTGATGGGCTGTAGAGTTATAGAGGCATCATAGCATCCATGGTGCATAGAAATCAACTCGAGCAACCTGGAGCCTCCAGTATAGGTCATGAGAAACAAAGCACAGAGAATCTGGAGCATAGGTGCAAAGAAAAGGCAGAAAGAATGTGATCACTTTGAGGCAGAAGATCATGAAGCTGCTCCAGAGTCACTGAGGAGCAGACTATGGGATGGGAGGAGGGGCAGACGTGTAGTCTGAGGGTCATATCCATAAAGTATAGACACTGAATGGTGATGGGCTTACTACACTATTCAAATGAATGCTGGGGTGACTGACTCTCCTGGCCACTTGAGCAAAGCAAAATGAAGTTACCTGTTGCCATCTGACTTGTTACATCTCATCCTTCTGCATTTCAACTCCAGGAAACCAGGGAACTTCATTATTTTACTGTTTATTTCTATTTTAAGATCACCTACAATGCACAAGAGCTACAAACAGCGTGATCTGTGTCCACTATTTCAATAGATATTAATTACGCATCTTGTTTCTTAGCTGGATAGTGTCTACTTGTTCCTAAACCCTAAAAACACTCCTGTGTTATGAGTCAGAATTGACCATTAATATTCAATTCTACCTGAAGGGCTGCTTTGACTATTAACAGGAAAATGAAGAATTCTAAATTCTCATTAAACTAGGAGTTTGACCCCTGTTTCATTGCTTACCAGTGTCAAGGTCTATTTGCAACCATCACAAAATGATTCTTATGTCAGCAGTTATGAGACTGTTTTCAACCTTGTCTAGAGTCTCTTCCCATCTGTGTGTGCACACAGAGAAGATGAAATGCCCTTCTACATGTTTAATTAGAACATAACAGAGGTATTATTTTCTTCCCTAATTAATTGATTCTGTTTCAAATAGAATCAGACAAGATTAAATGGTTCTCCCCAAAGTGACTCCCTCTTTAAATCATAGACCGTTTTATTTGAAAATTTCCTCATCCTCCAAGGACATAAACTTGGGTTACATTTACTGCAAACATCTTTCAGAACACAGGAAATTAAAGTCCTTCAGAATCTCTAGAAAAATGTGTGCGAGAACTTTAAAATTAGACTTATTATACCACTGGAAATCACTGTTTCTTCATAGGGTAGCTTCATGTGAACTCAAGAAAACATTAGTTAAGTGTTTATCTTCACTCTCACACATTACCAGAAAGGTGTTTTTTACAACTTACGAAACATCTTCAGAGCTGAGAGGATTACAGAGATTAGAGGCAGGAATCCAGTTGGCATCCACATTGGAGGTCAAAGTAAGGCCAATGAAAGCACAAGAAAGTAGGTTATTATGACCAACTATGAACAGCGGTATCAACAAAAAATACTATTTGGGTCAAATTAGAAAACAGTTGATCGCTGACTTAGAGTGACTGAACCTATCCTTGGACATGTTTAGGATGGTGGGTAAGAAAGACCAAGTCTGTAGATATAGAACTTCCCATGTTGATCCTTTCTCTAAAATGACACTAGGAAGTATGACGCCCTCATAAAGCATGACAGCATCCTAATCAGCCACTCAGTCAACAAGAGAAACAATCCGTACCTTGTACTGTGCTGTGCATCGCTAAACTCGGATGCTTGACAGGTTAGTCTGTTAAATGTGTTTTGGTTAGTAGACTGGCTAGTTGTTGTTGTTGTTGTTGTTGTTCTGGTTTTTTTTTTCCTGGTCGGGTGTTACTAATAGCCTAAGCTGACCCAGATATTACTATATAACCACATTGACCTTAAACTCCTAATATACTCTCCTGTCTCTGTCTTTGACTGCTGAGATGATAGACATACACCACCACACCTAGAGTAAATGTGTATTTCTTTCAATGGTATTCCCCACTTACAATGAAGCTATATCCCCATTATAAGTGGAGGGCACCCTGTAGTTTTGTGATAGGGAGGGACATACTTACTGTAAGGCAATAAAATAGTTTCTATATAAGACAATATTAATTTCTAATTGTTCATGCAGCTCTTATCAGACAAGCATAGCATGGAAGATACTCTATATTTATTAAAACTGGTGGCAAGGAACAGCTGAGAACTTTCTCATGTTATAGACATGGAATTTGAAATGTCCAATACTATGTGTATAGAATCCTATAAAGGTTATAAACCACAGTGAAGACAAATGCACAAACTACTGTTGCACAGAAAATGATGTAACCTCTTTTTCTTGGATTGGATGAGTTGACATTTAAGTAAAACCTGCTAATGACTAATCTCAAATTTAGCTCTGTGTTTTCTAGGAAGCCACAGGCAAATTGAAAATAGGATTTGCAATATCCTTGAAATAGAAATAAGACAATGATTGCTCAAGAGAATAACAACATTCCTTCATAATAAGAACCTATAAGGATTTTTTTCAGAGAGGGCGACAAAGAAAGACAAAGGACGAAAAAGAAATTTGTGACATCTGACTGCAGTGATATGCCCAACATCTTCGATGTAAACCCCACAAAGTTTGTCATAAAGGCTCCTTATCTTAACATCAAAATAACCATCAAATTCAGTTTCAAAGTCTCCAGCAACCTACCTGCATACCAATGCTCTCCACAGAGCCCTATCCACAGAGGGAAAGGAATGAACTTGGCTTTTTCCTGTGATGTGCCAGAAGCTTGCACATCTTTGATTTCTGTTCTGTATAGACTGTCCCACCAGCCCAAGGTCAGCTGAGAAAGAACACGTCTGGGGTATGATATACTCGCACTGATTCCAATTGCTCATAAGAACACAAGACTAGCTAATTAAAGCCACAAATCTCTCTTGCATTCCTGAGAATGGGAAGGAGATGAACTCTGTACCTAATTAAGACAAAAACAAACATTTTTAAAATACTTTAGATAAATACTCACCTACGTATCTAAATTTGTATATTCTAATAGTTAAAAGAATGATGAACTAAGAGATATAAATGCCTGTAAGATCATGAGACAGTCTATTGAAGTGAATTATGACTTCGGAACAATTTAAAGCTGTTCTCCTGGAATTCTATTCTATTCCAAATCAAAATACCACCTTCAGAGTATGAGCATGTCTTGTTCCTTGGCTAACATTTGTGAGGTAATGGTGTCATATCCTTCCTTTGCTCTAAAAAAAAATCTGTTTGAGTAGTAATTCCATTTCTAGGAACTCACTTTACATATACACATCAATACAGAACAAAATTTACCTACTAGAATACATACTTCTTCAGGAATCTGGAAACAGTTCTGATACCTGTCTGCTCAAGGTGGAATTAAAGTGTATTCCAGCACTTGGATTTTATATATTAATTTTATACAATGTATACAATTATACAATTATTAGAGGAGAAAAACTACACTGGTTGACATGGGAACCTTTCAATGATGTTTATTAAATGAAAAACTAGCTTAAGAAAAATGAACAAGTGTGACTAATATGTTTGGGTGAATATGACTCTGTGTGTGTGTGTGTGTGTGTGTGTGTGTGTGTGTGTGTGTGTGTGTAAAAGACTATTATAGCAAACTGTGAAGAGAAGCAGATCCTGGCAAATGACAACCATATTCAGGTGACCTCTGAAAGCCCATCTGCATACTTTATGTGCCATGTGAAGGTGTACACATGTATTGTTCCCAAACTACTCAACTTCAACGAGTAATGGTACTAGCTTCAAATCAAATGGCTAGCCCAACACAACTCTTTTATCCCAAACGCCCTTACTGCAATTGTTTAGGTTTTGTAACAAGATGTTTTTATTGTTCCTACTAATTACTATAAAAAGAAATCACACAAATAGCCAACCATGGGATCATTCATTCTTCATCTGAAGAAGGCACCAGCTCAAGCTCTTTAATGTCATGATTTCCTGGCTAATATCCCTACTGATAATGACTGCTACCTCAGTCCATGGCTCTATCACACGCGGAGCCAGTACATCTGCCTTCTCAGCTGACAACCTAGTGACTGATCTTGACATAAACACTTGATTATTCCATTGCTTATCTGTGAATCTTCAGAAACTCATCAGTTTTCTCAGCACTGTTGTTCAGATACCCAGAAAAGTTCTCACACAATACACAAGTATCCTGATTATTTACATCAGATTTACATTCCATAAGCCTTCCATTCATGTCACACACAATATTAAACCTGACCATTTTATAGCACTCTATTTTACATTGCTGATTTTTCACATAACACTCACATTTCAAAAAGAAATCTTTTCAAAAAGTGGTTTTTTTTTTTTTTTTGTATCCTAAGCTGGTCTTGAACTCACGGTGTAGCAGAAATTCACCTTGAATTTTTTTGATTATCTTGCCCCCACATCCCAACTGCTAGATTACAAACATGCACCATCATATTCAGTGTATGTAATGCTGGAGATCAAAACCAGGCTTCAATAAATTTGAGGAAAGCAAGCACTATACCAACTGAGCTACATCCCTAGCCTAAAGCTTGCAGTTTTGCAGGTGTTGTTTACCAAATGCACTGGATAAGGTCAAAACCAGGTAGAATCCAAGCACCCTTGAACAAGCATGGGATAAATTATTGGCATATTCCTTAAGGCATGATTTTTCCCCAACTAATGTTAAAAATTGTTAGAATTCTTGTAGTAGTGAGTTTTCTTGCAAGCTGGGAGAAAACAGAGGTGACTAAAAATAAGTAGACTTACCTAGAACACTGAAATGGAACTGAGGAAGACCTTCAAAAGTTCAGACATTTTAAAAATCCAGTTGATGAAGGGTAGCACAATGCCAAACATGAGTCCACAGAAGGTGTCCTTTGCATTCATTGTCAGCCCTCCCCCACAATAAAGTGATCATTGAAAATAAATTTGTAGGAAATCTCAATGTAACTAAAAAGCCATGTTTCACAGTTCTTCTGTTCAGAATATAAACTGATTATGTTTTGGTGGAGTCTGAAATCTACAACAACAGGACCCTTTAGGGTGCTTCAATGTCAAGTAATATTTTAGGAAGTTCCACAAACTCAGCTTTCTGAAGAAATTGAAAAATGATGCCTAATTTTTCATCAAACACATACTTTTGTTGTTTATTGAATCAAAAATAAGTTTATTGCATATGTGGAGGGAAGAGGAGAAAAAGAAAGGCGAGAAGAGGAAGAGGAAGAGAAAAACATAAAGGAGAAAATAGAGAAGGAATTGTCAAGTGGACAAATGAATGACAAGAGCCCTGCAGCAGAGGAGTCTAGCTAATTATAGATGCTCTTCAGTGGTGCTGTTGTCACTCAGGAACCCCTCACCTGCCATCCCTGTTTCCCACTTACTCCTCTGTCAAGAGAAGGAGGAGCAGATACCTCTCCCAAACTAGTGGTTCCCATCAGCATTTATATCCAACCACTGTTTCACTAACACATGCTTGTCTGTTGTCCTCAGATGGGAATTGTTGTCTCATGATTATTAGGGAATAGAATAGAGACAGATTAACAGACGTTCAAATTCAGCCACATGCTAAGGATAAGTATTAGTGAGCTGCACATACTATCCCACAATAAGAAAATGCAATGTTTTCAATGAATCCAGCATAACTACCAAGATATTTGCAATGTGTTTGATGAACTGAGTTCTTAAGCCACTCAAACAGTGTGCAGAAGTGACAGCATGATCCATCAATTGTCTTTTTATAGAACTGAATGATCCAATGTCCTCCCTAAAAGCAAAGCTACTCTAGATGCCAACTTAGACTACGGCACCCTGAAAGACTCAGCATGAGTCTAATGCTGATGGTATATGCTTCTTCAGTAGACAGGATACACAAGTCCAACAACTTATGTCTGTAAGAAGTAGTCTCCCCACCATGACTAATGGCCAGGTTGGAAATGTGTGCTGTACAAATTAAATGACATGACCATTACAGCAAGGATATCAGACAGCTCCCTGGCTACTCCCCAGCATTGCTTCCTGTGTTCATCAGTCTCAGCTCTGCTTTACTCTTTCTGATTTCCAGAAGGGGATCATTTCGCAGAGACAATTTCTTTCCCAACTTAAATCTGCTTGTCAGTTTAACTCCAAATGTCTGTACACAGCAAGCAAGGAAAGGAAATCCCATGCCAATCATCCCAAGTAGATGAGAAATGCTACTACAAGGATGAGTAAGGGACAAAAATGTCACAGGCTCTATGGTCTCTCTATGCTCAATCTTATTGAAAATGGCCAATGGAGTGACTGTATCTCAAGAGTCAGAGTAAAGGTAGGATAAAATGAATAATTGTGAACTAAAACCTCTTTCTTAGCAAGTAAAACCATTTTTTTTACTTGTTCTAGATTGGGGAAAGTATCCTACAGGTTCTACTTTAAGCTTTTAATTACATTATATTAACATATTATATGTATTATTACTACATGTTCTATGTAAAATTATATTACAAGTTGCCTTAGCAAATTTATCAGCTGCCCATTTATCCTCTTATAACATGCGTCCAATGGCAGATAAAGCTGCCTGGGCTCAACAGAACACTTTGAAAGATTAGAATGCCACACAGATTATTGTAATTTTACAAAATTGCTTTCAAAACAAATTGAATTTCATTTCCTGAAATGAATTTTTATGTTTTTTACAAAGGGGGAGCACATGAGTCTCAGCCACTACAAAGTGTATGTCAGTGACATAATTGGAAGAAATTAAACAACAGATTTCTACACATGAAACTTATTGATGTCTTTGCATGAACTCTGGGGGTTTGTGTCAGGACCAAACATGATTCATCAGTGAATCTATGTGACAAAATTAAGATGGCTGTGCTCCATTACCAAGATGAAGTGGCTTATTTTCATCATCAAAGCTACGTTTCAAATTTGATGACCAATACAGCCCTAAGTTAAAGGAATTAAAAATGTCTCCAACAATCATTTTACCCTAAAATCCAGTTTGCCACAAAGTATTATTATCAGTACTAGCCAGGGTTAGTGGCTAGTACAAATCTGATAGGTTAATAAAGATATATGCCATAAAAGTGATGATTTCTTTCACTCTGATTGCTCTCCAAATCCTATTTTACTAATTAAATACCATCCAGAATGGATCCTTCTACAACTGGTGGCCACCTAGGCAGGCTGGATGCATCTTATTAGGGCTAATCAGACTTTGAGTCTGACCACTTTGGATTGAAAGTGCATTCTCTGTGGATAGTGAAGGAAAAGAGATAAAATGATGTCTCCAGGGTTTTTATCTGGAACTACTAAGTATATAACAGTATCATTTTTGAAACTAAAAATAGCAGTGTGAAAAAATTACAAGTTTATCATAAATATACTTACTACACTTCTTATTCTATGGGATCTAGATTTTGGGGGGCAACCTGAGGGAGAGTAGGATTTTAATCATAAGCAATTTAAAAATAAAATACATCAATTTCCTATATCTAAGGATCTATCCCCCATATTAAACCAAGAGAGAATTCAAATGGTTATATTAATAGTATATCTGTACTAAGGAAAATCTGCTTTTATAATTCTTATTCCCTAAACCAATGTTTCTCAACCTTTCTAATATTGTGACCCTTTAATATATTTCTAAATGTTATGGTGGCCCCCAACCATAAAATTATTCTTGTTTCTACTTCATAACTGTAATTTTGTTACTGTTACAAATTATTACGTAAATATCTGATATGCAGGATTGTCTTAAGCAACCCCTAAAAGCATTCAACCTCCAAAGGGGTTGTGATCCACAGGCTGAGAACCACTGCAATGTAACAATTACATAGATGCATTTATATTGTGCTAAGTATTTTATATAATTCAGAGATTATTTAAAGTACATGAGTAAGATACATAGATTATATTCAAGTTCTTTATCCTTTTGCATAAGACACTTGAGCTTCCAGTGATTTGACTGTTTGCTGGAAGTCTTGGGACCAAACTCAAAAGGAAATTGAGTTTTGGTTACTTGTCTTCCCCTTATACAATACTTGTAATGGGATGGTCCACCAGCAATATTACAGACAGAAAGTTTTAAACTTGCTCTGTTTCTTATCTTCATTGACCAATGTCACTGAGGCTATTTGTGAGCACTTCATACACTTCTTTCTGTGATTTTTGAAAAATAAAAAATCGCTACCAGGAACTTAGACAGATGTTATTGTTTCACTTAATTTAACAAACTCTTCAAGCTGAAGTGGTTGTGTGAATTTGAAAGACAATATTTCAAGGACCAAATTTATTGATAGAAAACAGAAGCATTCTTTTTATATCCAACATCAGGAGGAACCTTTTCTGTAGCCAAGAAAAGCTAACACAGGATTGCACTACAGCATCTGGCTTTCGATGCCTTCCCATTGCTAATTTGGGCTTTATTCCCTTAGGTCTCTAAAGCTGATCTTTGCTGACTGATATTTCCCCTTCCTTGATAAACTTTTCAAAGATTCTTTTTCGGGAAATTGAATGTATGTACTACACTGAGGGTAAGTTAGGTCAGAAAGTGGGATCTGGACTTTGCTTCCTCTTATCCAAATAGTCTCATAAAATTGAGCCACTCAGAGTAAAAGCAAGAAGTAATATCTACCTAATAAATGCTATGACATGACAATGCTGATTTCATTGACATTGGCCCTAAGAGAACTCACTCCTCTCTTGGGAAGGGAACTCTCCAGATGTTCCCAAGTATGGAAAGTACTTTAAGAAGTAGAGAGAAGGGGAGTAAAGCAAATGTTGTCTTTTTCTACAAAACATTATACAACTAATATGTTTTACTGAGTATTTTCATGTATCTACACATCTCAAGAGCTTCCATGTTCACTCAGATGGCTGCTCATGAGAGTTAGTTTCCTGTGGGTATCATGGCGGGCTCTCTTGTACACACTGTCCAAAAGCTGTTATCAGTTCCTTGGCATATGTTTTACAACATGGTATCTGGCTTTCTCAGAGCAAGAAGTCAAGAGAATTCCATCAAGAGAGAGCTCATAGATATTGCTATATATATTTTGTTAGAGGAAATCATTAGGTTCACACCCAATGGGAAGTAACTTCTCAAAGAACAGGAGTGTCCTGTGATGGAGCTCATCCAACACCACCAAGGAATCCTGCCAAGCGCTGTCCATTTAGAAGCAAGACAACAGAACAATCCCTCAGGATCTCCTCATAGGACAGAAATACCCAATGGTGAAACCCCACTGAGATATACAGTAACATTTTGTTCTTCCTCATGCTTCCTTTTGCTATTTCTTTTCTCTTTGTGTACTTCAGGGAAAGATCTCAAGACATGATAAGTCTAAATATTGGCATCTCCAACTGGAAATGCATTCATTTCAGTGTCTTCTGTCTTAGAGAGATGGATTATAAACATGATGTGATGGCTTGACTATGAGTTCTCAGTTTTTTCCTAATTTCTTTCTACATAATGGTCACAATTCATAAATGCCAGATGCTAAAAGGAGGGAAAGTATTCCAAGATCAGGACATACCTGTATCAAGGAGATACAAGAAAGAGTGATCCAAATACAGAGACATTGGTGACTGATGGAGATGGTGCTGATTGAAAAAATTGGTAGTACATTGAGCTTTAAACAATTTATTTCATTTTACTTGCTTTGTGACTTTCTAAAAAATTGACTAGTTGAAGACACAAAATATCTCTAGAAAGTGTAATTCAGAAAAAAATATGACCTGAGAACATTGTTTAATAGACTATAAAATTTGAAAAATAACAGTATGAAACATGAGACGAAAGGCTTAGAACTTGCCCAAAAGATGAGAAATTACCTTATAAAAATAAACTGGAATTTGGTTGGTTAGCAATAAATTATCATAGAAAGGTTTGAGCCTTCTGTTACTAATGAACAGACTGGGAAAGAATTGAATGAGTGACAGGTAGAGACCAATCAGAAGGCTGTGCCTTTAATTATGTTCAGAAGGAAGAGCATCCTGTGTTTCAGGAGCTACAGCTGTGCCTTATACATTAAACCTTTTAATAGAGATTTGCAAAGGTACAGTTCTTACAGATTCCTCCATTTTACAGATAAAGAAACAAAACACTAACAAGTAAGGAACTTATTCAAAGAACAAGGCTGACCATGGCACATCCAAATACCACCCTGTGCAGCCCACCTCCTCAATCATGGATGTCTGAACTCAGAGCTATATGAGTGGCAAATGATTCTCTCTGATATTTGAAGTTGGTGACTTCAGCTAGTGTTAAATGGCCTATGAAAAGGTACACATTCACAAGGACACTTATGCACAGAAGAACATACTCTAAGACTATAATGGGAAGTTAATAAAGATGCCTGGGCTCCTGATGAGATGAAAAGTGGGCAGCGAGTAGTTTTTGTCTATGCAGATGGCATCTGACTTACAATGGTTCAACGTAGGCTCTTTCAGATTTACAGCAGTACAAAAGCAAAATGTATTCAGTCCTTCGAATTTTGTGTTTCACAATATGTCAACGTGGTATGTATTCAGAATTTCAGTTTTCAATTTTCATTTTTAAGGCTAACATTATAAATTCTGATGCTTACTTATGTGTAATAAGGCATAGTAGCAACAAACCGCAACTCCCAGTCAGCCTTGCCATCTTCAGAATAAACCACCAATACTTGATAACCCAGATTCTAAAACTATGGGTCACGTTCCAGCATGGGCTATGAAGCTGAATGTGCGTATCATTAAAAATTTGGCAACAACAAAAGGTTTCTGAATGTGCAAAAACGAAAAATTGACTTGTAATCCAACGCACAGTGAACCCAAGGTGTTTCTGCCATCATGTCTGTGTGGCATTGCATGGCTTCTCTACAGTCATGGGTCTAAACACAGAATATGAACAGTGCACTTCACATATCCTCACAGCGTGGAGCACCAGCAGATGCTAGCTGAAACACCTCGACACAGACTGGAGAGTGTGGTATGTTGTAAGCTGCAGTGTTTTTGTCGTACATCCAAAGTTTCCTTCTCTCATAGAAACATGATGGTTTAATTATGGAAAGCAAATTTTAATATTTTCTACCACCATTCCTCTGCATATAAGTATCAAATTAGCACATATTTAGATTGTATTATTTTATAATGTTTGCTTTTAAAATTGATGTTTGAGTTGCTGACTCATGTCTCACAAAAAAAAAGTTAATGAATTTGGTATTTGATTTCTGATTATGATAGAATTTCTAATACTTTTTGAAAAAGCCTTAAACATAGTTCTCAGCATTAACAAATATAAAATTATTAGTCAATTCTGGCAAATATTAAAGGTGCTCTTTATCCTGCACCATCAAATATTGATCCAGCATTTAAATCTTTATATATAAATCAACACACCCATTCCATTTGTATGCAATTTTATTTTTTGTATTTATTAAATTACAAAATTATAAGTTTGTCAGGTATTTTTAAAACACAAGTATATTGTCAGTAAATGTTTTATTTATATGTTTTATATTTATATGTTATACCTACATATATATGCAAGTTCACATGAAAATTTCTCAAACTAGAAGAAGTCACAAGTAGAAAAGTTTAGGAAAGCTTCATCTACAGGACACTGCACTGAAAAGCTATGATGCTTGGTGGGATACATGCATTAAATATATTTCAAGTCATGAGATTTGACATTTGACTAGGGATAATCCCAGCTTGCAATGAGTTTATATGGTTGTAATTCACTGGAGCATCTGCATGAGGCATGGTTGCAAGAAAATATGCAAACAGCTGAAGAAGCATCATGTGAAAAACATGAGATAGTTTCCAAGTCAAATGGACCCAGAGCAAGGTGGTAGAGAAGTCATAACAGTACTTACTTAGCCTGGCCTTTATACCTACAAGCTTAACTTCTTTATTAGTCAACTCCCTGGACTGGGATCACATTATCCAAACTTTACGAAGTGCTACATCAGCGCCGTGACCCATTTGTAAACTTACAATGAGAAATAACAAACATCAAATAAAGCAAACTTGCATATATTGATCAGTCTTTTCTCTCCCTAAAGATTTGCATTGTGGGAAGCACAATCATTCTCAAAAGATTGCTTTATTTGCACAGATTTAAAAAAAGAAAAGAAAGAATTTATTAGATTTTAGAATAAGGTACCAGGTTCAGGTGTTCTAGCACCCTGTGGATTCTGAGAAGTCTCAATTGGAATTTCAGTTCTTACTCATATCCGTGTCATAGTGGGAAAGCTATTCTAATCTCCTTACACATTTGGTGACAATAGCACTTATATCTAGTATAAAGCTTCTGTGAAGAGAAGTTTCTGCAGAGATAAACTGAACTGCTATATGTAAAATATAACTCAACTGAAGTTTGATGAAAAATATGAACTAACATGTTGGTGATGCAATTTCTAGTTATGTTTATAATCATTGTTTTGTACATTGTTGGAGTAAGGGCTGCCTAAGCCTTGGCAGTTTGTATTATCTGCAGGTGTTGGCTTTATGCAAATCTGTGATTAAGGTGATTGCTTCCTCAAGACCTGCACCTGATCACTACTCCCTGGTAGAGCCATTGTGGTTCATTGAGATCTTAGTGTGAACAACAAAGTTGCTGTAGAGGAATTCTTGTAGTCCCTCTCCCACAGTCTCAGGAAACAAGCAGAGAACACTCCCTTTAGGCCTTGAGTTCCCCAGCTATAAAGGTGAAATAGTTGGGCTGCTAAAGGGTTGTGGGATGAGACTAAGCTACAGGCTTTCTTCATTATGCAAATAGGCCTTTGGACAAGAAGGTGGAGTTTTTGTTACACTTGAGGAGATTGAATCAATAAAAACAAAGGGGGGGAGCGTTTCCCCTGTCCAGAATGGTGCTTGCTATATGACAGTTTGCTCTGCTGATCTGGCAGGTTTTGCGTCTATGAAAATGTTCCCTGTCTTTCTTGTTGACACTAGAGTTGGAAGAATAAAGAAGAGTGTGATGAAGTAAGAGAAGATCATGAAAGCCCTTCTTCAGATCTGGAAGGGACTCATAGACTCACTTTTTCCTCAATTGCATCAAGAGGAACCATTGGTAAGTGACACAGATTCACAAGAAAAGAAGGAAAGCATAGAAAGTCTATGGTTTTCAGACTCTAGAGCTTCCAGGAATATGTTAAGTCATTTTTCTCATTTAAATAGCACAGTTTTTTTAATTCCATTGTTCACAAAATATTTGTTAAGGACCTGAGTAGCACACAAGAAGATGGAATAAAAACCTAGAAAGAGCTCACAGCCTTGTGGGTAAATACAACAAGCATGGGAGAATACGAGCAGTGACAAGACAGAGAAGTGGGAGTAATTTTGATTTGGATGTGAAGGGGTCAAAAAAAGTGCTTATCAAAAAGTGGGCATCTGTGGAGAATCTAAAATGAACTTAGAATTTTACCGAAGCGACAGGTTTCATGCAGTGAAAACAGCCAGTGATGAGCACGAAATATCAAAAGGTGATCCTAGCTGTGTACCACACAGAGATGAAAGCACAGCAGAAACCCAGGCGAACTCTGCCTAGAGTGCCAGTGGATACTTTATGAGTTGCTTAATCTCTAAAATGCACTCATGCCAACAGCCAAATGAGCATGATAATACTAAAGAATGTGTAAGATTGTTGTATAAATTAAACATGTATGTAGGGAATGCCTCCTAAATTATGATTACTGCTTTGATTCTATGTACTTCACATAATGTGTACCAGATAAACATCCAGGCTGAGCCTCACAACATGTTCACAAACATCAGAGACACAACTGGCATGGATAATGTCAGTACTCTGCCAAACAAATGCATTTCTGAATTTACAGATGAAAAGCTCATAAAGGCTGCAGGTTAGCAAGGGTTACCTGGGGACTTTCACTCTCCCAACAGAATTCCTGAGAGCCAGAGAAATCAGTCAACTCCATCCATTCATGTTCTGTTTTGTGTGGGATGCTAGAGATTGCTTGTCTCTCTGTAAATCAGCAATAAGTCACTGAGTCCAGTTGATGTGGAAACAGCCCTCGAGACCTTTCATACTACAGAGGGGAAAGTCCCAAGGGAACTTGCACCTGTGGTAGAGAGTCTCAGATGTGATGGAGAACATTAAATAAAAATGATAATAAAATAGATCCTATACAGTCCCAAATTTCTCCTCAGTTTGGATATTCTAACAGCCTCAGCATAGTCTTACCTGACTGCTACAACCTTCATGGCCCCCACCTATCTTTCCATTTCTCACCATGGTTCAAACAACTCTTAAGTTCTCATACATTTACAACTTTTTCTTGCTTCAGATGTTTTATATCAGGATCCTACTGGCATGGTTCTCCTTCCTCTTCTAAATCTACCAGTGAGTTACTACTTATGCTTCCCAAAGCCAGCTAAAACTTACTATATTCTCCAGGAGCCTTCTTGGGCCATTCTCTCCCACTCAGACTCTGGTGCCCACCTGTGGATTTCACTCACCAAAGAGCTTGGAATTACTCATTCATCTGGTGAGCCCTGTAATCTCAAAGATGTTAAATATTAGATAACACTGAACTGTTATGTAACCATTCATCCACTTGTCTTCGTCACTCAAGTGTACATAGGATTGTGTGCCATTCATCTCACTTCCCTCAATGCCTAATATAATGTGCTCACTGAAGTCTTGCTGAATGGATAAATTTAAGAAGAGAAGGGAGAAAGTGAGAAAAGAAGTTGGAAAAGAAAAAAAGGGAGAGGGGATGAAAGGAAAGAGGGGCTGAAAGAAGGGAAATTTTTAAAAGGGAAGCAGGAGGAACAAAGAAAATAGAGAAGAGTGAAGAGTCTATTTCCCTCTTCCTCTCGGCAGTTACAGCCACAGTGGACAATGGAGGAAGATACACCAGCCTGCAATGATCCACACTCTGTTCATGGTGACCCTCCATTGGGGCTCTCTCAAGCCTCCAGTTTGCTCTAAACATGTAGCATAATGCAGCTAGAGCATATGTTTTGAGCACCTCCAGACATCTGTTCATTCCCTCTCTGCTACTCACTGTCTCTGGTGTTAGCAGAGTTATTGTATACCTCTTCTGCATTTCTTTCATCTGTGAAAAACAGTATTTAGTATGCCCATCTTGAAAGTAAGAGAAGAGGTGCACAAGGAATATTTGAGATGCTTAAGAGCCTCAAAGAATCAACAGGGAATCACTCAACTCAACTTGTGCAGTTGTTGTGAGATTTCTTCTCACTTCATTCACTTTTTGAAAACCCAAGGAAGTTTTTTACAAGTAAACATTGTAAAAATGTCTCCTGCTTCTTGCAATCACATACCATACATGCTAATAAAATTAGACCTGCACTTTACACAGCTTATGACTCCCATAGCTTTAATATTTTCTGCTAAATAGGTATTTTTAAAGTCCTTGGGAAAAATATCTGCACTAAATATGCCAAGATGATAAACACATACCTACAGCATAACAAGAGTAAATTCAAATTAGTGAGAAAACATCAACTTCGTAATAAATAACTAGGCAGGGCATAGTCAGCTCCTGCAAAGGAACAGGGAGGATCCTCAGTTCAGGCCTGGCTCCTTCTTACCACCAGACCTTGTAGAATTTGCATACTTGCTCTCCACCTCGGTTTTCCTACCTGGAACATAGATTTTAAACTAATACCTTTATCAGAGGGCTGGGGTGATGATTAAAGGAGAGTTTATTCTATATCTGTAATCAAATCTTTCTAAATAGTTCAACTTACTGGGCATTTAGTAAAACCTAGATAGTTGGTCATGATAAACATTGAATGAATTGAAGCCTTTTATTTTTGTGAAAATTATAAATTTTTCTTCTATTCAAAGATAACATCATGGCTACTTGTTTGGGTTTATTTGATGAATTATTATGTGATCAGCCACTCTTAACTTCTCTGCGTGTGTCTATTAGGATATTTCTGGACTAGAAATATTAGAATTTAAATTAGCAAACAAAAATACCGTTTCCAGAGACTCCGTATGAAACATGAGACAGAGGAAGCATGAAATAATTTCTGCCACACTTCTTAAGTCTAGATTTCCATTTCTGTGCTCTCTTACCCAAGAACACTGGGGATTCCAGTTCTGGAATGTTCAGCCTTGGACAGAGTCACTCTGCCATCTTCCTTTTCTCCAGCCTGACAGTAGATGATGGAACTTACCGATTTTCACAATGTCATGACCCAGTTTCTATAATTGGTCTTCTGTCTGTCTGTCTGTCTATCAATTATTTATCAAACATCAATCTATTTTCTATTATTCACCTACCAATCACCTGCCTACCATTGATCTATATCTTAGGTTGTTTCTCTGCAGATTTGTGACTAATGAAGATACATAAATAGAAAGTGATATTTTATCTCAACCTACCACATTAATAAGATGATGATGATGATGATGATGATGATTATTATTATTATTATTTACTAATGTGACAAAATTAATTGCTAGCAGCATATCTGGAATTCCCCTGCTTATACTTTACTGATGAATGGGGTAAATTGATCCAATCTTTAAAAGAACTTCTATCTCTTGGGAGTCAAATTGAGAATTCAAAAATGTGTTCATATTCTTTTTACCCACAAATCTGTGGTTATTTAAGTATAAAGTGCCAGTCTTTCAAATGAACTCCAGGATTATCTCTGAGATGTGAAAGGCAAATTAATTCCATGTACAATACCAAGTATAATAAATTTATGGCATATTTTATAGAGAAAAGTGACCTTCCCTTCCCAAACCACACCGTATTCTTAAGACAAGAATTCAAAAGAAAAAATAGTTAAACACAAGAACAAGAACATTTAATTAAGGAACAACTTAATGTAAGAATGTAAGTAGTCCCTAATAGTAACAGAATATAATGATTTTTAAAACTGGATTGCTCACTTGACAAAAATCAGAGGAATTTAAAATAGAATCATTATAAAGATTTTGTCCTAACATACTAAATAGGAAAAATGAAGAAGACTGAATAGAAAGAAAACTAATATTTTATTTATTTCTAAATATAATAGAAGTAGGAAACACTTGTGGTAGCTGTGGGTAGTCTGAATGAGAATTCTCTGCATAGGCTAATATATGTGAATGCTTTGTTATCAAGAAGTAGAAGTGTTTGAAAGGTTTAGAGGGTTAGGGTTGGCCTTGAAGTAGATGAAGCATTGTTGTTGGAAGTGTATCACTGGGCTTTGGCTTTGAGCTTTCAGAATTCCATGCTAGGGCCAGTTTATCTCTCTCTGCTTGTGGACCAGTATGTACCTCTCAGCTACTTCACCTACCTCTCAGCACCACACCTACCTGATGCCATGCTCCCACCATGACGATAATGGAGTAAGCCTCTGAAACCGTAAGCAAGCCCCCAGTTAAAAGTTTCCTTTATAAATGTTGCTTGAACATGGTACCTCATCACAGCAATAGAACAGTGACTTATGACAGTAGCTATTATGTGAAGAACACAAAATTCATCATATTTTTAACCTGCTGTGATTACAGCTTAACCCAACCCTTTACATTCATGGTCGGTGGCTGTTAGAGACCTAAAAGTAACAATAAAAGCCTTATTTTCTGAGATGGAGATGTGAGGTGAATTATTTTCTTTTTTCTTTTTATCACCTTTAATATAGGTTTTATAAAAAAGAAAATTATACCCTACCTTAAGAACACACGTGCGCATACACACACACACACACACATACACCATAATTCCTAATCTGAAAGAGTATACCCAAAGGATATTGCAGTTTATAAAATGTCCCGTAAATATACTGTTGAAACTAATGTATCTTATATTAAACATTTTCTCTGCTGTTATTTTTTCTTCTATTGTTAATATTATAATTTCATCATTTTCCCTTCCATTTTCTCCCTTCTCTCTTTCAAATCCATGGCCTCTTTTCTTTCATTAATTGCTGTTACATGCCGATTTGTATATGAAGATATATTGCTAAATATGATCTGCTCAGTGTGTTAGGATTCTGCAACAAGCAGAGTCTACAGCAGGGCTCTGTGCTGGAGCGCTCTGCCCCTACCCCTGACCACAGACATAGCCCACAGCCCAGGGCTCCCTCTGAGGGGTTCTGTCCCCCCACCTGGTCTGCAGCTTGGGACTCCCACTTCCTGTGAGAAGCTCTGACATGCCTTTCCACATTCATCTATGATCAGCCTCCACAGCCCTGTGAAGGAAGCTCTGCCTTTGCTCTGACTTAGCTCTGCCCCCTTGCCGGGCCCAACCCCCCAGCTGGCTAACTGTCAAACGGAAGGAGGACCTGATTGAGGACTGTGCTCACTCCTGGATGACCCCTCCCCTCACAGATGGAACCTAACAGCCATCAGCACTCCTGGCTGACACCTCCATCAAGATGGACCCTCACAGCCATCTGTGTTTCTTCCAGGAAGCAAAGTTGACTTTACCAGCAAATCTAGCCTCTCCTACTGTCCAACTGCTATTCAAGACTAATGCTTGCCTCCCTTGCTACCCTGCTAGGGACTCTGAGGGCCCAGCCACCATTCCTTATGCCCACCAGGAACCCCAAATGATGCCAAAGACCACTGAGGAGCCAGAACTTTTCCCTTTTGGGGGAATCTAGCTCTGCAAGGCTGGGGAGCTCTGGGACTTGAAACCCCTCATAAGAAAGCTCTTCCCTGGGACTATCAGGGACCCCACTCTCATCTGGATGAGGGGTTCTCCAACCTGACAGTACAGCACAGAAGGGGGTCCTAACAAACACAAATGACCCTGAGCTGCCCCCCCAACCTTCTCTGGTCTGAGAATTCCACCAATCACAGACCAAAGAAATTCCACCATTCACAGGCCATGTTGATAACTCCACCTACTCCAGAACCCTTTAAAAAGGACTGAGAAACCCTCAGTTTTTGCTGTTTCTCTTCAGAGTGGAAACAGTCACTGGCCTGCTGAGATCATTGGACAGAAGAAAGAAGAACAGTTCTCCTGGGATATTTCCCTACAGAGTGGCACCGGAAGAAGAAAGAAGAACAGCTCACCTGGGATATTTTCCTACAGAGCTGTAGCATTGGGGACACCTGGCCAGAAGCTCCTTGGTCCTGTTAGGATATTCTCCCTTCAGAACTGTATCATCACCAGGAGGCGAGGCGAGGCGAGGCGAGGCAGAGCTGGACACTTCACCTCAGCTCAACTGAGCAACTCATCAGTCCTGTTGGGATATTATCCCTTCAGGACTGCACTACCTCTACAGTGAGGTTTCTCCCTTTGGCATTGTGTGGTCCCCGGACCATTACAAAAGAGCTTCTCCATCTTTCTTCTCTCTCTGTTTTATCTCTTTCCATCTATTCCAACAATAAAAAAAAAAAAAAACCTTCCCAACACTCAGTCTGTCTGTAACTTGTAAGCATTTGGTTGTAGATAACCAATTGGTGCACTCTTCTCTGGGGAAGACCACTTCTCCCACTCTCAGGATTTCTTAATTAGTTGCCTGTAGTTACTTGTATGGGATTAAGGTATCATGGACATGTCTATTGGTGTTGTCTTTGTATCTGTTTGGGCAACGATTCTGGTGAGATTTTATGGGGTAGCTGTTGGTGAAGTTTATTTTTAGTTATGTAAAATAATTATTTCATGTACTGTTGGGTGAGGGGCTGCTTAGGTCTTGGCATTTTGTGTTGTCTACCTGTGTTGTATTTCAGTGGTGGATCTTTAATTGCTTATGATCTGCACCTGAGGAGTTCTGAATGAATAAAAACACCTGAGCTGTTACACTCTGGGTTCTACTGTTGATTGAGTATGGCACGGGCTAGGACAGTAGTTCTCTCTGCTAAGGTCAGATAGGGCTTCCACATATGAAAATGCTTCCCTGTCATCCTTGCTGAGCTACAACAGCATACAGTACAACTACAGGTAGCTTTGACAATACTAGGAGACACAAGATCACTGCTAATTCCATGATCCTCTGGCTCTTACAATCTTTCTGCCCCCTCTTCCACAATGTTCCCTGAACCTTAGGTATGAGAGTGCTTTATAGACTGAACTCAAAACTCTGCATTTTGATTGGTTGTGGTTTTCTGTAGTGGTCCCCACCTGTTGCAAAGAGAAGTTTTCTTAATGGGGGTGAAGACTACATTTATCTGTGGGTATAAGACAAATATTTACATTGTTGGTAAAAATTATGCTGGTTTAGTAAAGTGGTAGTTGTAGGTTCTCCTCAAAGATCCACTAATTTGCTAGCATTGAATAATTAGCTAGGTTTAGGAGCATAATTACAATAGACTCCAAGATTCCCCTCCTGCCTCCCCTCATTGATTCCACTTAGCATCCACTTTCCATGACAAAACCCTTCAATATATCCCCTGGCAATTGTAGAAACAAAACAAAAAATAAAAAACAAAAACAAAAAAAGAGGAAGACTCCTTACTTTGGTCCATGACATCCAACTACCTATCTTCACCTTGGTCTCTGGACACATCTCTTCCCATCCTCCCCTTGAATTTCTGTATTCTCTTTCTTCTTGCTCAAACATGATTCTTACTCCATTCTTGAGGTTTGTATTTGTTACTATTTTAGGGCTGTAATAAAAATACATGACCAAAAACAACTTAATGAGGATGGAATTTATTTTGACTTATGGTTCCATGGTGCTTGAGTCCATCATGGTAGGGATAGCATGACATGGCAGCAGCAGGAAGGAGCTAGTTGATTATATTTCATCCACACACAGAAAGCAGAAAGAATAAGAACAGGCAATGCAGTGAAGTCATGGACTTTCTCCAATAAAGCAATACCTCTTGTAGGCTCTATAACCTCCCAAAACATTGAAACTATTTTGGAAAGATTAGAAGGTAATGTCTATTGGAAAAAGTATGTCACTAAAGGTAGACTTTGAGGTTTCAAAAGCCCATGCCATTCCCAATAAGCTTTATCTCACTCTACTTCCTACTTGTAGATCTACTATTCATAATAGTCAAGATGTGCAATCAATCTAAATGTCTGTCAGTGATGGAACAGTGTCTGAAAGCCCTGCCTACCTGCCTGATGCCATGCTCCTAGCCACAGTGGTAATAGACTCTCATCCTCTGGAACCATGAGCTCACAAATTAAATGCTTTCTTTTGTAAGCTGCCTTAGTTGTGGTGTTTTGTCACAGCAATAGGAAAGCGACCCGGACACCAGTCCTTGTTATCGCTTTTTCAATAACAAATATTCTGAATATGAGATAATATCTCATTATGATCTCAATGTGCATTCCCCTGATAATTAGTGTATTCAGAATGTTTCACATACCTATTGACTGTATATTCTCCTTTGAGAAATAACTACAAGTCTATTACTGATGTTTAATCAGATAATTTGTTTTATTACAATTGGATTACATGAGTTTCTTATGATTTTGGATTCTAGCACAAAATGTATTATTTTCCAATATTTTCTTTCATTTCAAAAGTTATCTCTTCATTCTATTGACTGATAACTTCCTAAATTTGGAACAGAACATAGACACTAGAAATATATCCAGATACTAAGGTCAATCATTTTTCAACAAAGTTGTCAAGAACATACAACATAAAAATAACAGTGTTCAATAACTGCTAATGAACTAAACGTTTACCCTTACAGGGAGGAATGAAATTACTGCGATATTATCAGACTATTAAAAAAATCAACCCAAAGGATGTTACAGTTGTAAATTTAAAACCTGAAACTGCAGAGATTACTGGGAAAAACCCCACAAGGGACAGCTTCCATGACTTGTCTGTCTCATCTTTTTTTTTTTTTTTTTTTTTTGATAAAACTGCACAACCAAAGAATCTGAGTACCCATTGATTATTTTAATCCTAACACAACCAAGGAGGTGGCCACCATCAATATCCCATTTTCACAAATCAGAAGACAAAGACCCAAAAAAGTTAAGGCAGCCACAAAAGAGCAATGGAATAATTTTGACAGGGAAAATGCTTAACTCTGCAAGAGCCAGATAATCCTGAGAACTAGAATGCTAAGTGTTTGGTATGGCTGGGTAGGAGGGTGCTAAGTGTTTGCTATAACACAGGAGGAAAGGCTATGAGGCACACAGTTGGTACTTGGCAGACAGGAATCATCTGACTAAATCATCTACTACGAGATCCAAAATTTCTATTTAAACTCCTTGGTTGTAGAGGGGCCAAAATAATTTTATACTCATATCATTCAACTTCTAAGGGACTGAACCCAACTTTGTGGAAGAAATTTTAATGACCTGAAAATTGTTGTTTTCTGAAACATGCTAATTGGCAAAAAAGCCTGTGATTAATAGAATTCTAAACAAGACTATTAGGAGAACAGCCCTGCAATTACGGCTACTGTAGACAAGGAATCCATACTCAAAGATGTCATGGTAAAAATTCAGATAATAACATAGATCATGAAATAATAGGAGTTAATTTCTGTGTGCTCCAATCTGCATGAATGAGGCATATAATTAAGTCAAGTCACCTTCACCCGCTCACACATATGCCAAGCACGTGCAAGGGTGTACACACACAAACATACACACACATACCAATCCCCTTCTGTGTCTGTACTCAAAGCCTCTTAGAATAAAATAGCATTGGCAGAAAAATACTCAATTTCACGGGGAAGGTGCCACCATCTCCATTCCACACTCATCACCATGCTTCAGAGTTAGCTAGATTCTTCATTGGGAACCAATCAGGAAATTCAGGTGGGATTTTAGTTCTACAAACATTTGAAGAAGCTGAGCTCTCCTGGGCTCTCAATGCCACGCCACACAGTTGAAATGATAATATAGAAAGGGGCAGTAATTTATTTAAATAACACATTTACTTTTACTTGACAGATTCAGTGTTTATCAAATTTAAAAAAAAGAAGAAGAAGAAGAATAGCTACCATAAATAGAAAGATAATAACCCCTCAAGGTAGAATTTTGATCCTGGGTAAGATTCCTGTGGTCTCTATATTTGCTTCCTTAAAAATTAACTTTATATATTTCTGAATCAAAACACTTGGAAAAGATGTCAGATCATGAGCCATAAGGAGTTTATAAAGATGAAAATCCCTCAAACTTCTTTCTCAGGATGTATTGAACCAGGCTCCTTGAAAATGCAGTGCTCAGAACATGCCGGCTCTCAGATTGAGCATGTGCAGGGTCCTACTTTTTGTTCCCTGAATACCTCACTCCCCTTAATTTACTCATACTATTCCTTCTATGGGTTTTTAAAGATCAAGTGCTTGGTTAATGTTTCTCTTTTTAATATTTCGTTTATTTTTGAGCTTATGATATCATTACATCATTTCTCCCTTCCCTTTCCTCTCAAACCACACAAACACCCCCCTTCCTTTCTTTCAAATTCATGTCTGTTTTTTCACTAATTGTTGTTAAATGCAGATATTTGTATATAGATATATTCCTAAGTATAACCTGCTTAATCTGTATAACCTTCTATATTTTTTTCAGGGCTTACTATTTGGTATTGGCTAGGTAACCAGTTAGTGTACTCTTTCCTGGGGAAGACTTTCCATTAGTTGTCTGTAGTTCTTTGTGTGGGGTTGAGGCCTTATGGACTTTTCCCTGTCTACTTCAGCATGTCTATTGGTGTCCTGTTTTAGCTCATGTTTATGCAGTCATATTGGTGAGATTTCAAGGGGTTAGCTTCTGACATCACAAGGAGGCACAGTCTTACCTCAAACTCAGTTCCTCTGGTTCTTACACTCTTTCTGCCCCCTCTTCTACAATGTTCCCTGTCTCTTAAGCATGTGAGTTATTTTGTAGATATATCCATTAGAACAGGGCTCCATGACTCTGTATTTTGATTGGTTGTGGTTTTCTGTAATGATCTCTGTCTGTCTCAAGGAGAAGTTTTCTTGATGAGGGTGAAGACTCACTTATCTGTGGGTATAAGATCAAATCTTTAGAATGTGGTTAGAAATTGTGCTGGTTTAGTAAAGTGGTGATCATAGGTTCTTTTCCAAGATCCATGACTTCATTAGCTCTAGGTAGTTGGCCAGGTTTCCAGTACCATGCATGATTTCTCTTCTGTTAAATGGGTCTGAAATCTAATTACAACTGTTGGCTATCACTAAGATATGTGTGTCACTACTGAGACTTTAGGGTTATAGTGTCATGCTAGTCATTGTTGTGGCTTCATAGCTGGGTAGGAATATAACTTGCATGGTGCATTTTGGTACCATGAAGTCTAGTCCTCAGGGAAGAAATGCTCAGTTCAGTTCCAGTTCAGAGTACTCTGGGCTCTGTGTCTGAAGTTTATGATGTCTTCAGCAGTAGGGACTTACCTTCCACTTCTGGGAGGCATCTGGGGGCAATAGCAATAGGCTGTATGTTTGGGAAGTCTCTTGGACATTCCTGACTAACAACTCAAAAGAGGATTTCTCATGTCTGCTATTGGAGTTTTCATTAGGTGGAGGAATTTTTGTCTTATTGCAATATTCCTTGGTCCTTGAGGGAACATGCTAATAGCTGCTTACTGATATGATACCACATTTTCTTATAGAACATATTTTCTTAATGACTGCTCCCCAAAAGACCCAGAAAAAACACCAGAAGTTGAACATTATGAAAAAGCTTTGAGGCTGGAGATATCGGGTATATCTGCATCTCTACTTCCACCCCACCTTTTGGTTATTGACTTCAGAGCTTTCTAGTTCAAGAAATTAACTGCCCACTTGTGGACACAGGATGATAGGAAACCATCAATATTGGTATTAGGGAAGTTTTTCTCATCCTTGTTTTGATTAACATCTTCTCAGCCACCTCTCCATATTTGCATTCACAATGGTACTAATAGCCCTCATAGGACCTTAAGACTTTTTAGATTTGAATGATGGGATTTTTCACAGCACAGACCTAACACCCATTTAAGTTGTCAGATAGAGCCAAGCTTTGGAGGTCTATACACTATTGTAATACTTGAGACTTTTTTCACCTGCATCACTGCAAAAATTGTCCTGAGCAATTGTATTGTCTCATATGCATCATGGAAAACGCATGTATTACAAAGCTGGTCCAAGCAGTTAGTAAAGTCAGATTCCCCTTATATGCTAGGGTTTCTCTCCCACAAGATAGAAGACTGACTCCTGTCAACTACAGCCATAGTTGTTAAGCAGGTAAAAGAGCCGAAAATATCACTAAGATATCAGGAAGGATGCAGTTCTTTACTCTTTGTGACTTTAGTCAGACACACAGTCATATAAGAACTTCACTGGCTTATTTCCCTATAAGCTGAAGGAAAGTCTCAACAGGCCCAGGCCCACATTTCTCTCTGGGTATATAATTCACTAACAATATGGAAGCTCTGAATATTCACTTTCTCACTCATTTTCTCCCTGGACAGATCTGGTATGAGATCATGAATCCATAACTTGTGTTTGCCAAGGGACTTAAATGAGATTCAAGTGGAACACCTTAAAGTCTAGATTAAATGCAAAGAATATTCCCAACATCTTCTAACTGAAGCCCTTAAACCACGTTGGCCAATGGTATTTTCAATATCGCCTTTATTGTAGAGAATTTCATTCCTGTATTAAAAGAAATGTGATTCATGAGTTAGTTTGGGGTTCAGTCCCACTTCAGGCTGGTCCCTGCTTTTAGCTTCAAAGTTTGCATCCTAAGAAGAAAGAAAAAGGAAAGAAAGAAAGAAAGAAAGAAAGAAAGAAAGAAAGAAAGAAAGAAAGAAAGAAAGAAAGAAAGAAAGAAAGAAAGAAAGAAAGAGAGAGAGAGAAAGAAAGAGGAAGAAAGAAAAGGAAGAGGTTCTTAGCCTTAAAGGTTTCAGCCCATGACTACTTAGCGCTATTGCTTTTGGGTCTGTGGCAAATAAGTACATCAGTGTGCGGAACACACTACAGAGCATTGTTCATATTATGGTGTGTAGTAGTGAAGGACAGATGAAGAGTAGGGGCAGGAACCCAAACCTCTCCAAACACATGCCCACAAAGGCCACCAGACTTGTCTAAAAATGATTCCACTACTCGTCAACAGTAGCAAGCTAGAGAAGAAACCTCTATCACATTATCCTTTGCTGTATGACCTTTTGAGGGACATTTATAATCTAAACAATAAGGTTCCCTTAACAATTGAACACATAGCTTCCTCACACTGGTTGTAGATTTCTGAATATGCATTATGGACTTCATATTGACCTGGAACATGGTGGTTCAGATAATTAGGGGTTTTTTTTAAACAATTTTGAATGATTCACAGTTTGATACTTGATGAGTGAAATATGTCTTTGAACTTTTAAGTTTTAATTCAAAATTTGCTGATACTAATCTTTAGTCTGAAACAAGTTTGCTGTGTGTCCTTTTCCTCTTGTCATTTGGCCCTCAGTTTCTTTATGGGAGAGACCATTGGAGCTTATCTCATATGTGTTGAAGCTACTTTTGATTCTGTTTTTCTCATAGCCTGGGGTGCAAGTGTATAGATGAACTGTGGTCAAAATATTAAAAGGGATGGTGTGGTGAGCATGACAGGAAATCCACAGAATAGCATCATCCTGGATCATAATTGCTTTTGAACAATATTGCTTCTTCTTACTGTCTTGGAACCTAGGTGATAAGTATTCAGCTTTTCCTAGAAATATCATGGTGACTAAAAGAAGAGGTGAAAAAAATAGATGAATGAGAGGGGATAGGAAAGAAAAGGAATGAGTCAGAGAAAAGGAAGAGATAAGAGCCATGGAGACACTTACAGACAAAAATGGAGACACAGAATGTTTAGACTGAGAAGGAGGAAAGGAAAAAAACACATAGAATATGAGAGAGAAAATAAAGGCAGAGAAACAGAAACAGACAGGGGAGAGAAGAAGCAGAGAGAGAAATACAGAGTTAGGAAGAGAGACACAAAAGCAAGTCAGAGAAAGAATCAGAGAAGGAAGTTCAAAGATTAGACGTAGAGACAAAGCAACTAGAGGAGAGCTCACAGTTGCCCATGAGGCATAGCATTGAGAATTCCATGGAGGAGAAAGATAATATTTGTCTGACTCTTTCAAACAATCACCATTTCCAAGATTTTTTCCCTCTAGGATATTCTGGATGAGGTAGAGACCTTGGCTTCTCTTGTCTTTCTTCCTTCCAACACTCTGGTTATATTCAAAAGACAAAGTTATTTGAGTCCTAAGAACTGTTAAATACTCTCTCGCCTTCATTTACAATGTGCTAGAACATGAGGTTCCTCTAGAGATTTCATGTAGGAGAGAGTCACTGCAGCCATGAATAGCAGGGCCTGCCAGCCACACTCCTGGAGCCACAGCAGAGCCAAGAGTGGGAGCTCATTCACACTTCAAATTCATGAGTTGGCAACTTCAGTTTAATAGGCCCAACAGTGCCAACAGCAAACAAACTCGCCCATGGTCCAGATGAAACCCCATCCCCAGGCAGAGCTCCTACAGAAGCACTTGCTCAAAATAGGAGACCAAAGCCTGGTGATGAGTCCATGTTCTGCAAGTGTTTGCTGACAGATGGATTCCCAATACTGTGATTTTATCATTCATCTTAGCTTTTGTAGACTTGAGAAGTTCTCAGTTCAAACGATCCCTGGGTTTAACTGGCCCAGACTGTAATTCAGCATCAGCATCCGACCAGCAACACCAGCTTTTATTGTCTGTTTTTTTTCTTATTCTTATTCTGTTTTGTGAGTGTGTTGTATATGCTGGTCGATGTGTGTGTGGGCACATGTGCATGGTAGTTGGGTATTTACACATGTGTAGAGGTCTGAGGTTGATGTTAGGACTCTTTCTCCATGGGTCTTCCATTTTATTCTTTTTGATTCCAACCCAGAGCTTATCAATGGCTAGTCACCTTAGCCAGCTTTCTTCTAAGACTGGAATTACAGGTATGCCTCCACACCACTGACCATTCATGTGGATCCTCAGGTCTTCTTCACTGTATGACAAGTGCTTTAACAACTAAGCCACCTCCCCAGCCCTTTTATGAGTTTTAGCCTCATGAACCTTTCAGAACCCAGGTATCTGCCTTCCTGTTTACAGTGACTTGCATACCTGTACATCCATGAATACGGTAGAAACCATCAACACCAGCACTAACGCACATATGGTAAAGAGGCTTTTTAAATCACGAGAAAATCCAAAAGGAGAGGAAACAATTCTTTGTTTCCTATGAATGTACTCCCCCTGGTATACTCTGAAAATAAAAACAGCTTCAAAATTCAAGCTACATTTAAGTCCAAATTTTCAAGCCTTTGCTGTTAATCCGTTTTTAATTGACATGGAGTGCATTCCCAATTATTAATGGAAAGTGTAATTTTGGAGCTCAAGTAAATGCTCGAATCACATTTGTGCCATTAAAATGGTTTTAGGTTTTTGTTGTTGTTTGTCTAATGAGCTGTTTGCTGATAAGTATAGTACGGATGAAAAGAGTAAGAGCGGCTCAAAAACAGCTCCAAATACTGCAAGAGAAATGTCTTCACTGTTGATAAAAATAATAACCCTGTGTACAGCAGGGGGTGGTAAGAAAGACTAAATTTATTGCTGCTGTGTTGAATGTGCAAATGTCACCTCCTTAAAGAGGGAAAATTAGTTTCTAAGCCTGGTTTAGCAGCCAGCTCTGGCTGTCTGCATAATATTGGATTTTTCAAGGCTTCTGTGATGCCCTGGGGTGGGATGTTTTGCATGCAAATTGCACATTATATAATGCTGAAGATGTTATATAAGGAAAAATGAAGTCTGAAGCTCATCCTTTTTTCTTTCTTTTTTTTTTTTTATTATGCTTCTCAAGCTTCCTGATCTTTTAATGTTTTACTAGCATTTATTGAGCACCTACTGTGTCTTTGGTGTTCATGTGCCATTTAAAACTCATGTAATCATTTTTAACAGGTATAACTATACAATTTGTGTGCATAAAGAAATTGAGGTTCCCAGGGGTTAAATGACCCAGCTGTTCCTTGGAAAGGGACATTGCCCATTGATCCACACCAGAGCTTCGCCAACTGAGGCATGCATCTTAATTCCCTGGAGGACTTGCTAGCGTACAGATTGCTGGCCCAGACTTTATGATTCAATTAATTGAAGGGTGGAGCCTGAAATGCATTTTTAGCAAGGGTTTTTTGTTTTGTTTTGTTTTGTTTTTGTTTTTTTGTAGCTCTAACATTGGTGGCCAAGAGGTCCCACTGGGATAATCTCTGCTAAGCAGCATGCTTTTCCTCCAACTATGAGATCTCTAGAAATAGATGAGATTATAAGGGATCATTTGATATACGTCTTTATTTTGAGGATAGGAGTTGGAGAGAATGTCCGTCTAAATCCAGCTAGGAGGCAAGTACTAGGGTTTACTAGTCATTAGGTTGACAATCAACAGACAGGCTACTTTAAACCATGAACTCAGATCATGAATTGTTTCTCTGTTTAGTCTCTTGCTCCCTGAGGGCAATGCCAGAAGCAAGTCAGCATTAACAGTCTCTTCCAGATATTAGAATCAAGGCCTTCACTCATGATGAGATTGGAAAGATCAGGAGAAGAGGATGAGGCAAGGAGGTCCTAGTATAGGATTGGGCTTCAGCTCTACAAAGGCTTCACCCATTCCAGAAGAATCATTATTCACAGTCTAACTGAGACCCAGTGAGACTCAGGAAGGCATCATATTACTTCATTTGGTACTTGTATGTACTTCCTGTGCATGCTGTGAAATAAAATTATACTGATTTAATAAGGTATTATTCTTCTTATAGCATTTAATTTGATTTTTTTAATTTAAAAATGTTTTAAGGGTCTGGGAACATAGCTTAATTGGTAAAATGTCTAGTACACAGAAAGCCCTGGATTTGATCCACAGCACTACATAAAACCAGGCATGGTGACACATGTTGAAATTCCAGTATCAAGAAGGCAGAAGTAGAGAGATCAGAAGTCCATGATTAGCTGGGTGGTGGTGATCCATGCCTTTACTCCCAGTACTCAGGAGGCAGAGGCAGGCAGATCTCCGTGAGTTCAAGGCCAGCCTGGTCTACGGAGTGAGTACCAGGACAGCTAGAGTTACAACAGAGAAACCCTGTCTCAAACACACACACACACACACACACACACACACACACACCAGAAGATCATGGAACATGGTGCATTTGAGGCCAGGCTAGGATACATGAGACCATAATAAAAATAAGGCTTAAATGTTTCAATATAAATGTCTAAAGTTACATGTTTTGTAGTATCATCGGGCTTTCTCAGTTATTCAACTGAAAGGGAACTTCCAAAGAGAGGCCTGGGTTTCTCTGTCAACAATGGAGAGGCTGCAACCACAACACCTGTGGTGCACAGAAGCCATGTATCACAGCAGTATTTATCAGTCATAAAGAGAACAAACACAGAGAAACTCTTCATATGTGTGCAAGCCTGCAGCTCTTGGGACTGCTGCTGCTGTGGAAAAGCAAGCAGAGCAAAGGTCGGGCTCAGCTTGCTGCCTTGTTATGAAACCAGGACAACTTCCACTCTGCAGAGCAGCCACCACTGCAGCCACCTGCTAAAGCCAGTGCTCCATTCTGTATTGGGGTGCTTCAATAAAGCCCATGTGAGAACATTTCATGTCCTGTGTGAGACCTCCATGGGACTGGTACTGGACACCCCACACCCTGGGTGCAGGTTACAAAGTCATAATATCCAGAAGCTAAAGCCAATGTTCTCTTCCCATAACCATTATTTGATGTCACTGGTTCTAATGACAAGAATATTCCAAGGATTTTTTTAAAGATTGATTTTATTTTTAATTATTTGCATATAGGTACATCTGGGTGTGGAAATATGCAAATAAGTACAAATCTTCACAAAGGCATTGAATCCACTGCCCTGAAGCTACAGGTGGTTGTTCGTCACCTGATGTGGGTGCTGGAAACCAAACTCGGGCTCTCTGCAATAGTAGTGCATGCTCCTATCTGCCAAGCTAAATGTCTGGTTTTTATGAAAATTAATATTTTATAGAACTATAATCAGAGATGTAGATGTTGTCATTGAGATTTATGCCCATTGTTTGGTTAGGATTATAAGGAGAAAGAACAGTTCAAACCCTGTCATAAAAAACGTTTTTATCCTCTTGTTCTACTTTTTTAAATGACAAAGTTTAATTTATTATATTAGTTAAAGGCCATATTCATCCAGATATATAATATATTTTGAGAATATCTACCCCACACTCTACTGTTCTGGAAGTCTTTAGTTTCCTATTACTCTCCTTTGTTCTCCTTTGTTCCTTTAGATGGTTTGTTTTACATTTCATGCCATCTGTACATATATGACTAAATACATGCATATATAGTAAATGTGTATATATTTATTATAATACATGGCATATATATTAAATACATATATGTATGTGTATATATATATAAATATATACATAAATATGAGAAAACATGAGATATTTGTCATTTTTAGACTCTTGATTTGCTCAGTACTATTATACAGTGGCATGTATTTTCCTGCAAATGACATAGCATCATCCCTCACTCTATTTTTAATAAAGGTCCAGCACCCTTCAGATACTTCAATATCAAAGCAGCTATGTCTGACAGTGCTCGATCTGGAAACAGCAGCAATCCAGAAAACACAGAAATAAAAGTCCTGACCAAGAAGCAAAGCCAGGTCCTCCCCAGGCCACTCTCATTTCAGCCATGTTGTGTATGGCCACACCCAGTGTACACACTGATGATAAGACATCTCTCTAAAATAAACCCAGGGCATGTCTCCTGCAATTACAATGAGCCACATGCTGAACTCATGGTACAAACTTCATCAATGTCTATCTGAGTTGGTTCTCAAATGAATCTTCTTCTAGTTTTTTTTCAGTTTTGAAATTCTGATTCAATAAAACCACATATTTTCTTGACCTGGCTTATCTTCAGCATCAGAATATTTTCTAAAGTGTACTATTTTTTCAAAGTTATTACACTTCTGAGTTGGAGTTTACTCTTCCTGATGTCTTTTTTTTTTTTCTTCTCCATTTTTCTGTTGGTCTCTCATTCTCTTTATTTTATTTTCTTAATTTCTTCTGTCAATTCTGCTCTGCTTTGCACCCTCTCAGCTTTCTCTTCTGTGGATATTCTTGTCGTAGAACATAGAAGGATTTCCAGTGCTTCTCTGCTCACTGTTAGCGTCAGTGTTAGCATCCTTTTTATCTTCCTGTGGCTCCATAGTAGTTACTTCTAAGTGTCCCCTTTCCACCTGCAAGAAGAGGCGAAGACCTTAGATATATCTGGCAGCCGCGTAAGTGCCCACAGTGAGTGATGTGAAAGTTGAATTCAGCAACCAGTGGAGCTTGAGGGCACTTCAATAGCTCTCAGATGATGGACCCTGGAGCAATAAGCAACATGAATCTACTAATGACAAATCACATCACAAAAAATGAATCAGACTTGGGTTGAGTTTCATAAATGAAATCATGAAAAGGACAGAATGGCTTTGATGTTAGGGACCTAAGGGACACTTCAAGTAATAGCCTTCTGAAATCATGAGATTGGCAGGCTGGCAGCTTAAAAGAGAGCACAGCTACAGATGAACGTGTAATTTTACCACAAGAAAGCCAACAATAACCTCAGAAGACCTCTATGCAGGAATCCATTTTATTACCTTCATGTTAAATCACTCTTAATGAACATAGCTTCTACCCCTAGTTTCTTCATGCTGACAGGTTGATTTGGATTTGTTGGGTGTGACCACGCACAGGTCAGGGTGATCTCTTGCTCAGCAAAAATGTCACCACTGGTGGAAAGGGAATCCAGAAGTAGTTCTGATTAATGCAATGACAATATGAGGAGTGGGGTTCTCGCACCATGATGAACCCTTATGACCATGCCTTTGCTCTTTACCTGACCCCACTTCCAGGTAAGCACTAAGCTACTATGTGTAGATTCATAGAAACTATGTGTAGAGTCATAGAATCACATCTGTACTGAGTGACAAATAGCTTCAGAAACTACCCTTTAGTTTTGTGGCAAAGAATCCCTAAATTTTAAATGGGGGGTTCTTAAGGGAAATAAGTTATTGCAAGAAATTGATTCAGATGTTCCTTTGTCTGCATCCCAGTTTCTATAGTGCTCCTATTACTGTTCATTTGAGCATTCACCTTGGCCTTCTGGTTACTTCTGTTCCCTTGCATTCTCTATTCGATTGATATCTACCTTTCCTATTGTTTTCTTTGTTGCTGAGCCCTGGCCCTTCTTTCTCCATACTGTTTCCATCTCCCTAGATCAAATGCTCTGGAGCTCTAGAGTGTGAGATGAGCACCTACCCCAGACCTTTTAAGTGTGACTCATATAAATCTGGATTTGTATTATTCACTCAGAGGACCTATTTCTAATTGACTTGTCTAATCTCTGCCTGCTCTCTTTAGCCTGGATATAAGATATCAGTCTTACAATCCAAATGCCCAAGCTTCTTTGCTCTGGTGTCACCTAGAATGAAGAGGATGATAGTGAGCTCTCTAGAGTCCATATTGATAGAGGAGATGTCAGTCAAGTTTTCTCAACAATTCATAAACCCTTGTTCCCATTCTCATGCCTGGTACCCTCTTTCTTAGATGGCAATTAGGCTTACCTCTTGACGTCCTTGAGCTATTTGATATTAGTGCTTGATTGGACTATCTTTTTCATATCTATTTATACTTTGTTATCTCTACAAAGTTTTAAAGTTTATTGATTTGAAAATTATAATTAAATCTTAAGTTTCCTAGCAAACAAGAATTAAAATGAAGTCATTGGTGTGGGTTCTTGAGAATTTCAGGTATGTTTTCCATTTTAAATCCTTAGATTGAAGAAATCTGGTTGGGCCTCAGTGTGTTCATTGTTCTTCCCAAACACCTCATTCTAATGCTATGCCTGCTTGTATGCACTGCCTCTGTATAGTTACTCCCAAGAATATCAAGAGTAGAAAGACAAGGTTTTATAATACTACAATGTTCTGTAGTTTGCCTTTCAAGGGAATTTTATTACCATAAATAGTTACTGTGAACATTTAATTCACATGGTATCTAATTTCTAACCTTACTGTAATATCTTTGGGGAAGGGGGCTTGTAAAAAGAATTGTTATTCTCAACACATTGATGAAAGGGAAATCCCCTGAGGACCTCTAGGGACTGAAAATATTAATAAGGATCATATTATATTTTGACTAAAATGCAATAGCATTGAAAATTTTTATGCCTTTTAATTTCTAACTTGTGGGATTTGGTTTTTTCAATTTCAGTAATGTTTTTGTCAAGCTAAGAGTCAACATGAAGTGGCCATGAAAATATAGCTGGATGGTTATTTTTCTGAGTTTCTTTATGAAAGAGGAAGAATAATGGGCCTTTGGAAATGTTCCTTTTGTGATGTGTGCATTCAGTGTTTTGATGATTAAGTACTCAGATCCAAAAATGAGGGGGAAAGTAATTCAGATTACTTGAGGAAATCAAAAGGGACATTATTCTGAATAGGCCAGCCAAATTGGTTGTGCCCATTAAAAGAGGAGGAATTATCAAGAAATGATCTTAGAAGACTGAATACAGTCAGTAAAATAATGGCACATGAATCATAAAACCTCAAGAAACTGAACTCTGCTGAAGAATGAATAATCTTAGATGAGGACCTTCTGCATGCTGTGAATTCTGAACAGTAAAATAGAAGAACTGAAATTCACTGTGAAAGAAGCTAGATCAGTGGAAAGTCCATCATTGAAACACTGAGCCCTAGAGAAATGGTAGATTTGACTTCCATTTGAGTTGGTGTTGACCCTTCTAGGAGGATTATCTGGAGGGGTTATTGAGGATGAGAGAGGATGATTTTGAAAGTGTGGCTCTCAACATGAAAATGAGAATGAAAGACCAGATAACATGTGGCAGTTGCTAAGTTACTAGTTATTACTTATCAACCAGAACTCATTTATCCATCTCAATATTGCCAGGAAGAATTATCTAGGAAACAAAAATATAAGTGTAGATCCTAGGAAAGCAAAGAAAAACATTTTATCATGGACTTCATACAATTAAAAAACCCTTATAGTGTATAAAAGTTATACACTATAAAAAACGTTATACACAGTTAAAAAGCAATACTAATCTGTTTGTACTCATTTATTCTTATTTGAGGATATCTAGTCTGAGGATAACCTTTGTATGAACACCCTTCATATGCATTTATTGACTGTATTACTGGTATTAAGTACCTGACTTATACTTTAGACAAAAGGGGCCACTAATTGAAGACTAAGTCATCTTCTTGCAACCCAGTTCCTTGTTTGTGTAGCTCTTGAATTCCCTCTTTCCGTGCCTAGGTTATATGTAAATATTCTTTAAAATTCAACCCTGTGGTTTTCTAATTATACCTCTCTGACCCTGTGAGGAGTTGGGGTGTTCTTTTCAAAGCACCTTGGACTTTACCTCTCTATACATATTTTCTATCTTTGACTATTTATGTTTAAACACATGAACCATGAGGCTATATATACTCCTCAAATGTTCAAAGTATAGTAATACTTCAAGCTATGATATCAGTGTCAATAATAATTCCTGACTCATTAGTAAATTCTGAATAAATATATATTGATGCCTAAAGGGAAACATGAAGTCACTGAGGCTTTGAATGTTAAACCAATTATACAGCTATAGGAAAATCTAAAACTCATTGTGTGGCTATAGGAGATTCTGACAATAATGACTAGCTTATTTTGATGTTTATTTTATTTACTTGTGATTAAAATACACTTCATAGAGGTCATCACTACTGTTGAAATCTGCAGTTTCTCAGAACAATCCCTTGGAAGAACTACAAAGATTTAAATGCAAATGCTTGTCAGCTAGTTTTGTTCCATAATTACTTTCTCTCTCTCAACTGTGAATTTGTTTTGCTTCATGTACTGTACAAATAGTAAGTAGAATCTCCAATCTCCAAAATTATAGATATACAAGTCAGTAATGCTGGGCTGCAGTAAGCAAGATAAAGAATTTCACAACTGAGGATATTGCTTAAAGGGATAAGTTTATCTTGTCACTGTTCTGTGCTATTAAGTGTCTTAATCATTCTGAAGTAATGTTATACCTAATGTAGAAGGGAAGAAGTGACATGAATGCCATACTATATATGACTTCAACAAGGGTCTTTCAATGTCTTCTCATCAAAGGGGTCATTGCATTTTGGGTCCATCCAATCTTGAAGACTCCCCAGGAGACCTAAGTTCCAATCCTGAAACAGTCAATCGTGTATCCCAAGGTTCAGAGCTTCAATCTATACCCACATTCCTAGAAACAATTTCTTGTGACTCCTATCACTTCCATTTACTTGTTATTTGAGAATCAAAGAACAAAGTTCAAGTGGAAATTTCTGAACTTTCTCTTTCAAAACACGTTCCTTACACAGTCAGAGTCACAATCTAAACATTTTCTTAATAAAAAAAATCCTTCTTTCATGCTAAATTTTAAAACTTGAGAAGTTATATTTCTTAACTAACCACGTCACTAGAAGGACACAGTTGAGAAAATATTAGAAAAGGCTATACAACTTTAGAATAATTTTCTTCTATCCCTTAGCAAGCATACTGTATGTATTTATGTTTAGCTAACATTTTCTTGAAAATGAGTTGTATTTAACGACTGCAGGCTATTCTGAGTCAGGAGAGATAAAAGAAAATTTTAAATATATTCATAAATAAAATAATGGCAATGTAGTCTGTTTAGGTTTATTTCAGAATTCATACCAAGCTTTTATGTTTCTTTGACTCTCAAAAAAGTCTTACAAAGTTTAACTCTATAGGTGAGGAAAAAACGACTTTCTAGAAAAGAAAAAGGTTTAAAAATTAAGACATTTTTGTTCTCAGTTCCAACTGTACCATTTATTGTCGATACAATCTTTATCTTATAGCTTAACATGTTTCCACATCAATTTATAAATAACTAAAAGACCAATCACATGCCTGTATCATTCTCTCAAACACCAGTTGCTTACTGATTGTTACATTTCAGGTGCCTGAACAGGTCTGGGGACACACATCGTGTGTGATGAAAAATTACATTCATAAATATTAATATAAAGAATAAATAAATAATCCTACATGGATGTTCCATGAATGTGATAATGCCCCTACAAATTGGGACTTCATTTAAATTTAGATGTAATTACAGGATATCGCCTTGGTTTCATACCCAATCAGTTTCATATCTAATACACTACTTAAAGCTAGATACATTAATTGAGATTTGGGGGGTGGGGGTACAAAATTCATTTAGGGTTTGAGAGGAATAATGAAATGGTGAAACTATTTATAAAAATGTTACCAAGTTAAAGGAGTCCATAAGACTCTTGAGATAGCCTGAGACTAACAGAGGACAGAAGCAATCTACACTCCAAAGTTAGAGAAGAAGATGGATATAGAGCAGACAGGCCATCCAACAAGAGGTACAGTTATGAAATAATTCAGTCATTGCCAAACCAATCCAAATCAAGGAAAGAATAGAGGGAATAAAACCCAATAGTCTCACCCTGTTCTCTAATTTCCTGAGGCACTCCCCCCACCCAGGCAAACTCACAGAAATGTGGAGGACAAGGGGTCCCTAATGCTGCAGAATAAGAAGGGAAAAATATATGTTTTTGTTGTAATGATACATATCTGTTTGGGTACGAACTATATTTACTTTCTGTCAAAACTATAAAACCACATCAGTAATGGCCATTGGGCTTGAAGCTTGCAATCAATGGGAGCAATCAATGGGAAGAGACAAAAACGCATGTGGGTAGAGGTTCTTGCAGATGGGAGTCCTTTGCTGAAGGTCTTAAATAAAGGAACTATAAACTGAAAAGACAAGTTTGATGCTCCCAATATAACAATGATGCTCTCAATATAACAATGGTGAACCAAAAACAAACTGGAAAAGTTAAAAATCATTGTAGTAGACTTGTTTTAAAGGAACAGAAAAGAAATGGCCATCAGGAGAAGTTCAAAATGGCAGGTCTCTTGATGCAGTATTAAGGAATTCTCCTTAACTGGATTCATGTTTTGCAGCCAAAGATTAAGCTCCTCTTCACTACTCTTTTCATCTCTATCCTCTCATTAGGTAAAAATTTAAGTTGCTTCCCTCATTATCACTTCTAGTGACCAATCAAAGCTGTGTATTCCCAGACCACCCCAAGGAGCTTGGTTGGCTTAGGGAGCTTATTTCTCAAGGTATAATGCCTCCACCAGATACTATAATCCCAACACCATTAACTAAAGAAACTGAGGCTGGAACGTGGCCACTTTGGGTTCTCCACAACAAAGAATGTAAACAGGGGAGGGGCACTAAATAGGCTTGGGTAACTGATCTTAGATATCAATTTATATGTAAACAGGAGTATAGTAGTCTAGAGAAAAGTAATTACTTCTTTTATGTGATAACAATTGCTACTGTACCCCAAAGGTCAAGGAGGAGTACATCTGAAACATAGACTCCTCTGGGATACTTAGTTGCTCTTATATCTTGTGATAAAGATCAGTTGCTCTTATACTGTGATAGAGTATCAAGCTATACAGAGGCAATACAGACAGAACAGCAAAAAGTATACATCTTCAGAGGTAACTATCTGAAGAAAGAAAGCAAGGAAGCATTGTCAGTTGAGGTACTTATTGAGGGCAACAGAAATATAAACTGAGGCAATAGAAGAAGTCATCGATAAAAGCCATGATCATGAGACCATTTGCAAATCCGGGAGCTTTGCAGTTACATTTTTGCTTTGGTATAATTAGTTTTACACATAAAAGAAGTAATTGCTTTTCTCTAGACTACTATACTCCTGTTTACATTAAAGTTAACAGTAAACAACTTTGCATCCATATATTTAATTTTCAAATACCATCAAAAGCCCAGTTGGAAAAATGAACACGATGATACAGTGGCCAATCTATACATCACGTATTGGATATAGGCCTGATATAGTTTTAACTTTGCAAGGTAGCAACATTATGTAAAATTGAAATGTAAGTTTTCAATTACTTACTTTCAAAATTCAATGTTGAAAGTGTGGGGAAGTGTGGTGGACCTTGGAGGAGCTAATGAGGAGGGGTGGTATTGAAAAGTGAATATGATCAAAATGTATTTTTAAAAATTCCCAAATAATTAATTATTTGTTTATTAAAATTAAGGTTATATAAATGCCAAGTTGACATAAACTTGGGCCCTATCAACTGCTTTTCCTCAAAGCATCTCCCCAATTAAGCAAGAATCAGTTAAAGAAGAGGTCATGTGGGATCAGAGGACATGATTGCTTAACCTTGATGTTGTCAGACACAACATGTAGTAGATAGTCCATCTGATAGTCAGTACCAGCTCCCAGACACTTAAGGCCATCCTAAACTTCCTTACACAAACCAATCACCTATCCTTCTCTTGCCTCATGCATGATCCAGACCAGACCACTATTGTATTGTGGTCTCTTATATAGTAATAAGTAATATGCTTGGTATTAACGCCAGCAGACATTACTAAGTAGATACTTTAAAGTGTGATTGATATTCAAATACACATTATAAATATTGTGATTCTGAATTAGAGACATTTAATAATGAGTACTATAAAACTCTCAGGATTTTTGTTTACACCTGTTCAGTGATGCCCACATTGGAGTTCTAGCAGCATGTGTGTTGTCTCTCCAAACCTTATCATAAACTCTGGAACACATCAAGTGATCAGTAAACACTTTGAATGGAATGGAACAGTCAGAATTGGTTGCTTAAACTCAGGTTAACACCATAAAATAATAGAAACTTCACGAGTTTCAGATTTAGGGTCCTTAATTGCATATTAGTTAAGTTAATATGAGATGTAGTACTATTTGTACCACAGACCTAGATTGCTTGGGTTCACCTTCAAGTTCACCCACCTACTGATGATTTTACATTGGAGGGGTTTCTCATTTTTTGTTACCTAGTTTCTCATTTTTGCTACCCATTTCTTAATCTATAAAATTACAGCGATAATTTACCCATCTGCAAAGCTATTGTGAAGATTGAGTAGTTTAGACTGCAAAAGCATTTAGAATGGTGCCTGGCATGTGGTAAGTGTTCAGTAACTGTATTTTATATTATATAACAATCTTCAGTCTCAATTTCTTCATCCTATAAAATGACAATTGTTATACCAATCTCCTATGACTGCAAAAAATATGGAACAAATATATGCAAAAGATATTAGCAGAAGGTCCACTCACAAGAGACTTTAACCATTTTTCCTCTCATTTCCTTTCTTCCCATTATTTCTAATCAACACAAACCCGGAAGCTGGTTGGTACTGCAACAAGGGAATCTCATTGTATTAAGGTTATATGAGGATCAGATGATAATGTACATATATGTGGTGTCCTTTGTACTGGAAGGGCCTGAAAATAATTATTTCTCTTTCTTGAGTTTTGTTAAGAGACTTGAGACCTAAACTAAATGAAGACTAAGATATATTAGGTCTCTGTGGTGGTTGATCTTAATTATTAACTTTATTGGTTCTGTAATCAACTAAGATACAGGCCTCTGGGTGAGTCTGTGAGGGCATTTCCAGGAAGGATTAACTGAACAAAGAAGACCCTCCTATAGAGTAGGCATCACCTTCTGTCACTGGCTCATATATGGAGAGGCCCAAGGAAATGTGAGTTCTATGTTACCTGGATACTTTCATTCTTCTTCATAGTCATGTTCCATACCGTTACTGACACTATCCTTCCTTGATATCAGAATTTAGCATCTTCAGTCTTCTAACAGGAACTAAAGGCCATTGACTGTCTTCCAAGAATCTTCCAAGCCACCAACATCCAACTGGGACTTTTGAGAAAATCAGCCTCATGGACTAACCAGGTTTTCAGCTCCTCTAGTTTGAAGATTGCCTTTGTTGGACAGTTCAGCCAATACTATGTAGTTTAAGGCAATATAATAAATCCACTTTCATGATATATATATTCATTCTATCAGCTAGTTTTCTTTAGAGAACCCTTACAAATACAATCTCTCCCCTAAGCACACATCTTAAAGTCTTAGCTTATTTACCTGGTTCCTTTGTTTCTGTATTTGTTTATTGAATTCTCTAACAGTGCCTATGATTTAGGCAGTTCTTTAATAATAATTTAAAAAATAGTTAAAATTTCAAGACCTAAGAACATTCAGACTGATCAGAATAGTACTGCTGTTTCTTACAATCCATAAACAATAGAGTTTTTGAAGTCTAGACATCTATGTAATGCCTAAACTACACACCTTATATTTCCAAAATCAATGACTGTTTAACAAAATGAAAGGTGACATAATCAGTGAAATTTTATAGATATAATGATGATATAAATAACATCAAGCTATTCTGACTAATGAAATATGTCTATTTGTACTGTTCACATGTGTTATTAATTCCCCAATAAGACTTCAACATATGGGATTTCCAGTATCAAAAATTATAATTTCAAGACTAGGAGTATGTCTCAGTAGTAAAGAATTTGTCTATTACTCATAAGGGTGAGTATCATCCCTTATCACACACATGTATTTGTACATACACAAATATACACATATCACATATACATACACAAATATAACTTTAAATACATATATAAATATGTGTATAGGTATGCATTATTTAAAATTACCTTCTACATACTTCTGTATCTACTGAGACACCAAGCAGTGCCTCCCCACTAACAAATCTGCTGCTGTAAAGTAAACAGTGATTTAGGCTGGTTATGATGTGACTGGGAAAATACCATAGAAGTTGAAAAGGGTAAATGCTGAAGAAGACAGGGTCTGATCATGATCACTCTTCTGCTCAAGACTCTTTAGGGGCTACACAGCGGTGTAGAAATTCTATTCTACCGCCTTCTGAAGTGTAGAGAAACCACATTTTCAGGCTGAGTTCATCCCATATACCACATCCCAACAGTTTGTTTTTCTCTTAATGTATGCTCAACCCCAAACTGCCAATCTTTATTCATACATTGCTTTCTTCCAACTACATCCTATTTACTCCTGGTATGTCTGCCATCCTAGTAGGAGTTACAGTATTTAGAATTAAAATGTAGCTAGTCTGTTTTTTAGAGAAAGGATAACGTTATATTTGATTTTGACACACCTTACTGCAGACAGCATGTTGTCTTACACATATTATTTGTTTAATAAGTATGCATTATTTCATTTGATGATAGAATGGACTTGAAAAGGAATCAAGGAATCTCAGGTATAAAAAATAGTGTTGATGAAGGACAAAAAACTCTAAAGTAATAAATTGAACAATTTCAAAATTAATTCAAAGAAAGGCTGAGGTCTAGAGCATGCACCTAATCCAACTAAAGAAAATGAATAAAATAACAAACCATAAACAACACAAAGGACAATAATTTTGTTGGTATTTTGTATGGTTTCAACTTGATCATGATAGACAAACAATTCCTGCTTTCCTTGGTTAAATGAAAATACTAACTAAACATAACAATTTGAATGGGGCTACACTATGTAAATAGCATTGATTTTCTTGTTGTTGTTTGCATTAGAGTAAATCACTGTTAGAAAATAGCCTACCAAGTCAATGGTTCTAATTTAAAACCTAATTATTTTAATTATTCCCTAAAGCTATCACATTATGCTCTATTCATATATCCCAGGGAAACATACCAAGCTTATGTACATACATATTACACTACAATCCCAGACAGATGTAGAAATTGCAGTTTATTACTTTCTGCTTCTTTGTGCCCTACATCTCACCTTATAGTGTTCTCCCCTGCCCACTCCTGCCTGAGTGTCTTCATGGAAATCTTCCTGTCACCACACAGCTGAGATTCAGCATCTTTGTTTGTACCATCATTTATTTCATGTGACGTAGCTCACAGGGCAAGATAAGGCAGCATGAATGTGATAGAACTTGTAAGTTTGAGTATGTACTGGGCTCCCAGTGTGAGCAGATGGGTAACAAACTCTATGCCCAGATCAATGGACAAACACTTGCATACCTTAAGGCAGAAGTGGAAGAGCTATCCTTTATAGCTATTAATCCACTGATACTGAGGACTTATATCAGTCTAGAAAGAAAAAAATTTGCCTCTATTTGCCCTAAAGCACAGGGACACAGCATCACATTTCAGTCCTTAGAGGAAATAGCACAGGAAGATGAGGCTTCTGTATGGATCTCAAAGTACTCTGAGGTCTTGTGGTATAATCAAATGCTGAATTCTGGCCCCACAAATTGTTCACAGTTTTGGCTCAGATGACAGCTTGTTGGAAATACCAGTATTCTGTACACAACATTAGTAAGATAGAGTGAAGCCTCTGATCCTTTCTTATTATTGAGTACATAAGGAAGAAACCAAAATTAAAAAGGGATAACCTAAACTCTCAATGGTACAGAAAATTCTGAGGCCCCAAGAGCACAGAGAAAGGTAAAGGAAAGTCAGAGCCAAGTAATGACTGTAATCTCAGCTGAATTTATGGAAAGCACATGATCACAGTGGAGAAATTGTTTACATTAGGACCAGGCATAAGACTCATTGCTTTATCTTTTTATCTTCCAGTCTTATCCTTTTGTGGGGTTTTGTTTGTTTCTTCTTGAGACAAGGCCTTACATACTCTAGGGTCATTTTGAACTTGCCTTGTAACCAGGGATGATCTAGAACTCCTGGTCCTCCTGCCTCCATCTCTCAAGTGTTGCTGTATAGATAGGTGTCCTTACATCAGACCCTTTTATCATCTTAAAGCTCATTTGTAGAATAGGAGCAGGAATGTGGATACAAGTTGTGAGATAATTCCAGTCAATTAGAAGACATCAGGAAAAATTCCATCATCAGAGTTGACCCATGAGTTGAGTAGCTGTCCTGGGTGGCATCAAGTCATTCTCATTGGAAGAATGTAAGAAGATGGGCCTTAGCAATGATGTGGAACTAATCTCTGGGCTGGGCCTGAACATAAACTTCCACCTTTAAATAAAGGTTGTTAAATCAGCATGATTCTAAAAAGAAGAAAGTCTATGTGGTTGAAGCCACAAATAAATTTATTTTTACTCATTAGAAAGAGCTTAATAGTGGTTCACACAGAGCCCCATTGCTCATGGTCTCTCTTCTTTGTGGCTTCACAATAAATTGAATTTTTTCTGTTAACTTCTAGATCGCAAATTATCCTCCAAGGAACTCATTAGCGAAACAAAAAGGCAGAGGTCAAGTGGTGAAGAGTACAGGGATGAAACAAGGGATGAAAGGAGGAAGGACCTTGAAAGAGACAGAAGGAGAGAAGTAAAGGGAGGGCGAGAGGGAAGGAGAAAAGGAGGGAGAGAAGAGAAGACAGGACAAAAAGACACAAAGATAAACATGCAGAAATAAACGCATGGGGATATGACGTGAGATACTAAATGCTAAATGTCAACAACCTTAGGGAGAGACTTCACTTACGTAATGCCACTAACTATAATAGTACCCTCATTCTACTCCCTCCTCCGTCATATGCCAGAACTAGGAAAGTGTATGAGCCAAGGATCTTAAAAAGAATCCAGACTTCATTCCAAAACTACCATATGCTAGATGTGAAACCAAACTCTCTAGCATATGTGCCCCACAGCAACTGAATTCCGATAGTCGCACGGAAACATTAAGCATAGTAAAGATTGGTGCTTTTTCTTCAGGAATTTCTGGAGTTTTTCTAAGCTTTATAAATTCTACCAGCATGTCCTGATCTTCATTGGTGCGCTTCTCAGTTTGGAGACCAGGAGACTGAAGTGATTCAAAGTCTTCAAGAATCCTTTATGAAATATATAGTACACGCCATTTACCAGTATTGAACAGAGATGCTGAGAAGTATAAGGGAACTGAGAGAAAAATTCCCCCAAATCGTCAAGTGACCTCACTTTTCACGCTGAGGAATGGAATTTTATTCCTGGCCTGGCACTGGGTTGGGGAGTATTAACTTGTCTTCTCACCATCTCATGTTACATGTAAGTCTCTCCAGAACATTAAATGTCTACAGCTTCCCTAATTCATCAATCCCTGATGGATTCACAGAGCATTTAGTCAAGGGAAGTCCCATGTTCTATCCATTCTGAAATAACACAACTTCCATATGATGTATATTTGGTCAGAGATAAACTGGGTCACCAAAAAAATCCTTAATTATTATTTATTTTCATATTATTAGTTTTGGTGAAGGCCTAAATAAGATGAACTGGTAATTCCTTGTTCTAACTAAAGCAGGACCATATATAACAAGTCACTGATACCTTATTTCACTTGCTAAATAATTTTAAAAGGATATTTTCATCCCCTATATGGTTCCATTTGACCTCTTAGGTTTGGTTCTCCCATTCTTCCTCCTCATTTTCTTCTCCCTCACCCTTCTTCTCCCTTCTAGCCTCTGTTTCCATTTCCACAAGCTAATCTCAACACACCAGACTAAATATGCAAATTAATAATAGAGAATGTTTGCTTATGTTTTGATCTTAAAGTGCTTCTCCAATCAGCTTCCTAAAGAGGTAGTATTATATTTTAACCAACAAAATTCCAAAATACCCATAAGTTCAAATGATGTACTCAAATTAAATAATAAATAAACAGAGGGAACTATAGTGTTATCAGCAGTAAGACATCAGAAGAATAAATGATTTAGATACAAACTACAAATTAGATAATTTCTTTAAGGGGAAACATAATATGCATAATCTCATACCAATAATTCTTATAAAAACAAAAATGGAGACTTCACAATGCAAAAATACAGCATACACTGGTTTAACCAAGTGATCAAAGAAAGCCTCACCAATAGTACACACACATACACACACACAGTCCAATATAAGAAAACATTAAACAAAACTGATAATTGGTCATCAATTATGAGTAAGTTTCAAGGTCATAAAAGACAAGTGAAACAGAGAAGCTATTATTGATTGGTGGTATTTAAGGAAAAATTACAGCAGAAATGCAGTATCAGATTGGAAATTGTGTTATGAAAGATATAGTTATTATTAGAAAAATTGGTGAATTTTCAGCCTCTTTTCCCGAAGCTCAAGGAACATCTTAGAAGAGAGAAAGAAAAACTGTAAGCACCAGAGGTCAGGAAGAACTGGAATGAGACAGTGCCATCTGGGCATGACAGGACCATTGTAGTCATGAATTCATAGAAGCTGTGGTTGCCTGAACAGGATACACAGAAAAGAAAGCAAGTCATGGATGATGAGAGGCTCACAAGGCCCCATTTCTAGCTTAGGAACTATTTTCATAGCTGCTAGGGGAGAGAGAGTTGGTTTTCATTAGGGGTATGGCCTCTGGGAGGTTGGCCAAGCTCCAGTGGATGGTCCTGCACTCGTGTGCACAGAAGCAACTTCAATTAGACTCAGTGGGCAGGTTATCAAAAATATACAGAGGTGTTGGAGGGAGGAAATGGGTGGTTAGCATTATCAAAATACAATGTATACATGTACAAAATTCTCAAATAATAAATAAAATATTGTATATCATAAAATAAAAACCTGTGACTTTTGATAATGTTCTATTTAGGTATTTTCAGTGTTATTTTCTTGTTTCTGATCATTGTACTAATATTAATGCTGTTAATGCTGGCAAAGACAAAATAACTTAAAGGAACTGTTCATGTTACTTTTGCTACTTTTATCTAGATCTAGTACTTTAAAATAAAACACTAATTTTGAGAAATGCTGCTTTGATTTACATTCTGCTATTGTACCTAGAGTGTTTGTTCCTCAGATGAATGCTTGAGCCATAGTATTATAAAATAACAGTGATTCCCTGGAGAATTTGTAACAAAACAACAGTAGAGAATGTCAAGAAGCATCTTTCAAGCTGTTCAGCCAAACAACTATTCGGGCAAGTGCCACAAAGAAATGTGAAACCATCATCAAGCTCTCTTTATTGTCTAAACTTTGGTTTCTTTATCAACTTAATTGTGATAACAGCAATGTTTATAGGAGGAAGAACAAGAAATTGTGACCCCAAACCTAGCCTAGATCACACATCCTATGCTCTGGTACAGCTCAACAAGTGTAGATATTACCCTTTGTCAAAGAAGTTACGTCTTGCAACAGACTGACACAACTACAGAAAGCTATAATTGATCAGACTTCAGAGAACAACACACCAATGGGTGCCCATCCACTACTCCTAAGGTTCAAGAAAAGTCCTGGAAGAGGAAGCATAAAGGTTGCAAGAGACAGAGGACCAGGATGGTGCTGAGATACTGTGTCTTCTGTGTATGACAGGAAACTGCTCCTGTGATATCTCAACAGTGGATGCCTAAACAAGACCTGGGTAATGACAGTACTGATGACACAACAGTGTGTAAAGGGAAAGCCTCGTGGGATCCTACCCCTAAATGAAGAGTTACAGACAACTAATGGCTGCCAAGAGAGGAAGAATCAGTCTTCCCAGAGATGAGCCCCTAATTGGCCGTCCAATACCAAGTGCTCAGCCCTAAAGCATATACATTTGAGCAATATGAAATGGACTCAGCAGGTTGTATTTATATATTTATCTGTTTATGTATATGTCTATGGAAAAGAGAATTGTTGCGAAGCAGCTGTGTTTTTAAAGTATATGCATTTCATAACATTTATGTGTTTTATAAAAGTAAATATAATTTCATTTTAATTGCTTACCCCCTGAAGTTATATTCTTGCTATACTTTGATTTTACTAGCAACAATCTTTCTAAAACATTCTATTTTTCAGGAATATAATCCTTGTGGCTGGCAGGAGTTATCAATTCTGGAAGGATAAAGTAACATGTAGATATGGATTTTTTTTCTGTGATGATCTGCATTTAGGACCATTTTGCTTAAAGAGGCTTTATATTCATATGAGAACAAATTTGGTATTTCTTAGAAAGAAGCCCCAGAATGGTCCCAAAGGGCATACAACCATTTAATGACAACTAAGTTAATTGAATATCATCTGAATCCCAAGAGAAAAATTGTTATTTGACCTTCATATCATACCTAATATTTTACATTCAATATACCTATCACCACAACCATTTTTCATGGGAATAAAATTAGATTCTGCCTTCACATAAATAGCAGATATTGGAAATCAAAAGCCCAACCCTGATATATCTGTCTTCAAAGCCACAACAGTATATTTGTAACAAAAAGCCCAAAGTCATCAAGTGTCTGATATCTTTAGAGAGAGGATCAAGAGAATTTCACCAAGTGAATGCCTTGAATTTATTCAGAGATCTTCAGTCAGATGTATTTGTGGTGTTGTTCGTCTTGAGCATATCAATATTATCTGAACACTTCCTGGGTGTGCAAGTGAGCCAGTCTGTTTCCTATGTAAGAAATTCCAAGAAATCAAGAAAGCAAATGTCTCCTAGCCTTCCACAGGCACAAACATCCCATTTCAGGACAGCTGACATTTAAACACTGGCTTGAGAGATGAGTTAAAGAGCCAGGCATTATTGTTCTGGCAAAAAGAATATTATGTGTAAGGGACAGAGCCATCAGCAGAAAAACAACTGCAGAGAACAGTTTGCAAGGAGTGGAGGGACTCATTACATCTAACATGTGCGCGGGAGAAACACAGAAAGCCAAGCACAATTTGTGCTTTATAGACCCCACGATTTAGGCAGGGAGACTTTCACATTTGACTGATGAGTTCCAAAGTGAATGGAACTCTTGATTCTCTGCAAAATGCCTTTCAAATATTGTCTTACCTCCTCAACAACCATCCCCTACCCATTTCTAGTTCAACACCACTAGGCAACTCCTATATTAAAAACAAAGCAAAACTGCCCAACCTAGGTCATAGAAAGTAGCAGAAGAGGTGGCAGAAAGATTGTGAAAAGTCAGAGATCCAGAACATTTACTGCAGGATAGTGAGTGCCCTCTAGACATGCCACAAAAGAAACACTCATGAAATTTCAACAATATAGTTGCCTCAACAAGGCCTACATAATGACATCAGTTGACATGCCAACATGGGTAGAAGAAACTCCACAAAGTCCAACTCTAAAAGAAGGACAGGTAGTCAATGCCTAGAGAGGGAAAATTGTTTTCTTCCACATAGTCATCCAATCTCAAATGATCAGCTCTGAACCCAGGCATCTATGAGCAAAGTTAAATGGACTCAGTAGATTGTACATACATATATGGTGTGCGAGAGAGAGAGAGAGAGACAGGGATAAAGACAGAGACAGAGAATAATAATTAAGTAAAAAGAGGTCATAAATTTGGAAGGAGGGGTTACATGAGAGGAGTTGGAAGGGAAATGAGGGGTAGGAATAATGTAGGTGTAGTGCTCATTATGAAGTTCTTAAAATAAATAAAATTAATTGGGGGAAAAGGTTTTCTAATTTTCTTATATGCGTTTGGTTAAAACTCAATGGCTAACCATGCATTTTTAGGGAAGGTAGAAATAAAACTCATTTTCCTAAAAATTGTACCTGTTGATAAAGAAGCCTGATTCTAGTTTGTGGATTTGCCAATTTTACTCTGAATAAAAACTACAGGGGATCTTTTACCATGTGTTGAGCTACACAGAGAAATGAAGAACTACCACTGAGCAGAAGGGAATGGCACTATTACTATTGATAACTACTGTGCCTTAGGTCATAATGATGAGTGTTCATTGAATGCTTTGTCTGAATCAGACCCAGAGCTTACTACATTACAGTGATGTTCTCATAGGCTCATTGTGCTATGAAGAAGGTATCTGTCTTTGTTTAGAAGAAAAAAAATTGAAGCATAGAATGATTACATAACTTGCCACGAATACCTATGAGTAAGGAGAAGAGTCAAGAATCTTCCCTGTGTATGTCTAGCTGAAAGCTCAACAATGTAGTTAACATTGTAGCTAGTGATTATTCTGGAACACAAGTGTCATGCCTAACTTCCCAAACATTAACTATGGTCAAAATTGAGGGTCATTGTTGTAAATGTGCTATATTCTATTCTCAGTTAATTTTGTTATGAACTAAATATGGTCAATTAGGGAGCCATAATGTAATAAGGGAGAGACAGAGACAGAGACAGATACAGAGACAGAGAACCAATCTTGGCACTCCAACAACACATCTTACCCAAATAACAAGATGAAGAGAACAGGAGAATCTATCTGAAGGAATGAACCCTCCATGAAAGATTCATGAATGAATGGCACCTGGATCTCATGCCTCACAGAGATGACTCTGGAAGCACTCTGTGTGAAGGCCAACAGTGTAGGTCTAGATATATAACTCAGGTGAGATTACTTAACCTTACTTATCATCTTCTGAGGGTCTGACCTTCACACTTGTGCTTTCCCAATGTGTGGTCTAAAACTTTAAGAGTATATCTTGTCCAGAAAAAAAATCTGGTCTAAGCAAGTATTCCCAAAAGCTTTTTATTTCCTTCTCTGTTCTGAATCTGTATGAGCTGTGTTGCCCTCCAGCTGGTGCCTGTAGCCTTTGGGATAGATGAAGTAGTTGGTTAGGAGCCACTCTGCCATAAGAACATTTACCCCTTTCCCTCCAGTGGTAACATAATCTTTCCTTCCAGAATGCCTGGGTTTTCATGAGGCGAGACATTTGCTAACTTGATAGAAAACATGTAATAAATTCGTGACAAGAGGGTTCCATATTAATATCCTGATTCTGGTGTATCTAAATATGTCCCTTATTTGTAATCTACTTTAAGAATGGAGGAAAGAACAGATGGAAAAATAAAGAGGGGAAGAAGGAGAGATGATAAAGGAAATAATATGAGAAAAGATAGTGAAAAATTAAGTACATTGACTAAGTTCAAAATATTGACCAGTTAAAATCTCACACAACCTCTCCTGATCCTTCTCCTACTTCTGTATTGTGCCATCATCTTCCTGGAATGAGTCTATAAAGCAACAGCTGCTTCTACCCCCAGGTTCCTGAGAATGCTCATTGATAATTACACAAAACTGTTCAATGAAGAATGCCTAAGGTGATGGTTCAGCAAAATAAGGAATGTAAGGCCATAATTTTAGTATATACAATTTGGAAAAAGAGAATGGGACAACTAGAAGGGTTGCTGGAATACAGACTAGGAAGCATGCAATGTGTGGTGACCTTGCAATTTGTGTTAGGGAAATACTACAGTAAGAGTTCTCATGGACACAGAGCAGACTGTTGTATTAAAGTAGAAATTTTGCTTATCGAGGGATTATTGTAAAGATCATATAATTTTCAGGAGACTGGAAAAACAGAGTTTGAAAATGGACTGACCTTAACAACATAGAAAATCTCAACACTTCCCGTAAATACCTGGTGAGGGACTATGATCTAAGCTACTCAGGACACCAAGGTAGAATTGTTTGAGATTAGGTCAAGGGCATTCCTCGCTGCAACAGCAGTAGCAACAACAAAAAGTCTAGTTGTTAAGATCCCTATTGCCTATGAGATCACATGACCTTAGTAGGGAGGATTTGGAGACTAGGGGAGGTAGAACGTCAAGTTCACCTAGTCTCCTGCCTCATTTCCTTTTTCTCAAGTAGGAATCATAAATGGCAGCTGTCATAGCTGTAATCTGGTTGTTCTAGATATGGAGTCTGAAGTCCAGAATCCTAGAATTATCTCTGTTGCTAGCCATTTGTCTTAGCCATCACTCACCCTTCTACTACACAAAGCTATGTTTGCCAAAGTGCATTCTTCTGCTTCAACTTTTTTCTGCACCCAGAGGCTGGGAGAATAAAAAGAAAACTAATGATCAAATAGACTCAGCTCCCTTAGACAACTATAAAATGTCAAAAACCCTGTTCATAGTCATTAATGTTTAATTATCGCTGTTAAAGAATATGGCAAATACACAGCAGTCTCCAGAGAGACCACTTCAAGGTCTAATACCAACTGCACCTCCTTGGTATCCTAAGAAAATCTCAGCTGACTTGCTGGGCTTCAATTTTCCACTTTATAAAATGGCAGTAATGTTATCTAACTCACAGAAGTAATGTAAAGATCAGAGTAGATACCAATGTGATAATAGAGTGCCTGAAACTTAAGCAACAAAGCACCTAGGTTAATACAATAGTAATTACAGATTGCATTCCTTTGCCCCTAACTTGTCAGGTCATGTTGTTTCTCATCTCACACTAATATCTTTTAAATATTGATTGGAGCTTGTGATTGAAATTTTATTTACATGTTGTAACTGTTGTTGTTAACATGCTGACACTGGAGCCTATTTAACTTGTAACCCTATCCAACAAAGTTAATTTTTTTTAACTTCTAATTTTTTCTCATCTTTGTCTTAGCAGCCCCGGTGAGGAAAGGGTTACTGGGAATTGAGACTTACATGACCTTGTTGAGAACCCTGGGGGTTTTGCAGCCCTTCTACTTCTCTGTGCACCATAGCCCTCAGTGGAGATGTCTTGGCCAGACTCTATGAATTATTAATCTCATCATGACATCAAATACCCACTAATATTAAAAAGACAAGTGGGCCCCACAAGAAGACTTTAAGGGAAGACCAAGGGGCAGCAATATCCTTTTGACCATGAATAGTATTTTTCTGATCTTCTCTGAAGTAAGGAACACAGTGTTTTCATACATGAAACTTGTAAAAGTTTCGGGTTTAACTACTTCTGCTTCTTTCAGAGACTGATATAAAAGGAAAGGCATTAAATGACTGTCAACCTTTAGTCAACAGCTCCACACCAACTTTAAATGAGTTTGTGTTTTGAGTTCATGGGAACTGCAGCACAAGAAAGAGTTCAAGGTCTTTCTATTTTCTGTGTTCCCTTCATGGACCAGGCATTGAATCACGAAAGATCACAATCTGCTGGAGGGTAGAAAGTTATTGACACATGGAAAATTCCAGTAGTAAAAGGTCCATAGGAAATACATCTGTCATATTCTCAGTTACTTGGCAAGGTTTTGAAGCAAGTTCTTAGTAAGACTAACTTCTGAAAGAATGGATTTATTTTTCAAGCAGAGAGAAAAAAAATGGCAGGATAGAAAGATCACAGCTCAAGAGGTTTGTGCCTTGGAGCTTTGAGCTGTCTTTGAAAGGCACTTTCTGAATGCAGGGCACACTGCAGTATACATGCATATCTGCCAGAGACGAGACCATCTACTATTTATGCCATGAATGGCGTCTGGGACACTCTGTCAGGTTGTTTCACCATATCTCATTTCTCTCACAATAGCCAAAGTACATGTGCCTATTCTCTCTTTTATTCTGAGATAATGGATACTAATAAAGATACGCACTGACTAAGGTTCCCAGAGTTAAATTCAAATTCAAATTTGTCTGGATTTAAACTTAAGAAATGCATGATTTAGCTGTAGAGCACTGTGAGCCAACAGCTAATGCCAGACCAGACAGTTAGCAAGAGAAGATGCAATCTGTAATAAACCAGAATATCTGCAATTAAAATATATAGATAGATAAGTGGGTGGTAGAATGCTTTATTTGGTGACATTTGTCATAGTAAACACGCTTATATTTTTCTTGCCTATCGTAACCACCATTTTACACTTACTGATATTCCTGTATAATAGAAAAAAAAACATGTTTTGCAATTGTGAAAAAAAAAAGAATATCTGCAGCTAAGAGACTTGAAACCTGCTTTGCTCACAACTGAGGGGTTTCTTGGGCTACAAAAATATTAATGCGAAAATCAGAACTGTCCGAGGTAAACTGGAATAGGTCTTCCCTCCCACGGGTAAATAGGAGCCAGGAACTGAAAGATCTATGTAAAAGTCAGGAGTTTAAACTAGACAGGTAATTATTCCAGAAAGAGACAGTATTGAGGTAAGAGCTGAGGCTTTTATCTGAGCAATGAATTGAAGATCCTGAGAAAAGCACCTCGACAGCTCAGAATGAAGATTGAAGACTAGAAAGAAGAACATAAGGAGAAAGAAAAATGTAATAAATTATGTTTCCTTTTACCTCTTAGGAAGCGATTACAAGACTGAAGTCTATAGTGAAGAAGTCTACACTATAAACAGACTAAACAGATTATAAAGTAGTAAAAGATTTGGTAGCTGTCTGTTACAAGTTACATTGTATCACTGCCCGAAGTAAAAAAATAAAGATTGAACCCATACCCATAACTTTAATATATATGTCCTGATTTGGAAATAGAGTCATTGAATATGCAGCTAGTTAAGATGAGGGCAATTTAGTATATGGTGGACTTCTCATCTTATGACTAGCATCTTTATAAGAATATAGCCACATGCAGTCAGACAGGCATGGGGAATGCCACATGACCAGCAAAGCTGGAATTAGAATTATACAATTGCAAGCAGATTTCTGTAAAGCCACAGGAAGCTGGGCAAAGGACTGATTGCTCTGCAGGTTTCAGAGGCATTGGCAGAGTCATCATTTTGATGTAAGGCTTCTAGCACCAAAAATGAATCAATACAATCCTATCACCTGAGGCTGTAGAAAGTGGATACACTAGCCAGAGTATTTCTAAGCTTGGCTTTGCCACAATGTGACCAGATGGACATAGGATATGATGATCTAATGAGCTACACAAGGTGGTGCATACCTTAAATCTCAGCACTCAGGAGGCAGAGACCGGCAGATCTCTGTGAGTTTGAAGCCAGCCTGGTTTACATCATGAGATAAAGAGTTCCAAGACAGCCAGGGCTATTTATAAAGACCCCGTCTCATCCCACACTTCCAATAAATAAAATAAAATACATGGTCTGCTGAGATATAGATAGCAGACAGTAAGTGGAGTCTGTTTCTCAATAAATTATCTAACACATCTAAAAGCATCCAAGGGATACCTGAGAAGCTGAGATTCAGAGAAGGGTTGTCTCTTGCCCACAGCTGTGCAGGAAGGCAGTCTTAGAACTAGGGCTTTGGTGCAAATCTCTGACTTCAAAACAGATTCTCCATTTCTCTCCCCTTCGGGTTTCATAAAAGAACTGACTACCAAGTCAAGAGAGACAGAGATCAACCTGAACAAACTGGCAGAACCCTAAACAAAGTTCAAACACATGAAACAAAACCTTGAAAGGTTCAGGACAGAGTCGGGGAGAGGACTTGCAGAGGGCCTCTGGCCCCACTGCTCTTAGTCACCACAGTGACTACATCATCAGCAGGACTTGTTTTTCATTTTCTCTTTAGGTTCTGAAGCCCACCAGGAGGCATAGACAAAGCATGCTCCTGGAGAGTTCAGTGTGAAGAAGTCTTTTTTGAAGCCTCTGGGGCCTTACAGGGAAGACACTTTCCTAAAGTTAATTACTTTCTGTGTGAACATCTGATTAGAAATTTCATTTGCAAGCCCCACCTGCTGCGCGGATGTCTCCTGTTTTTAAAGTGGATGTTCAAAGAATGTTAAATTCCTAATATATATCTCCATCTCCTCCATAGAAAACAGAACAGTGATTATTTTGGGCCTAGTGAAGTTAGGATCTAGTCATAGAATTCATCATTTCCTTATGCAATCTACGAGAACAGGGAACAGATCGGATGAGAAGTCTCAAAGGAAAACATGCTGTGTATAAAATTAGCCTGAGTCATTCCCCCAAGTGAGAGACTGAGTTGAAATCAGAATTTTTTTTTTTAATTTCTACCAATGACCCCTTCACTCTAACAATGAGATGTTGCCTTTGGAAATGAGCACAGATGTTGTTGCCTGTGTTTTACAGATGCAGCTGCTGCAAGATTCATGGTCTAACAGAAGGACACAGGGCCAGCAGTCAGGGAACCCTCCCTCCAGTCTCCATTTCCTTATCTGTAAGATGAAGATATTTATTCCACTGTGATTTTCTCATCCCTGGTTACTTTTTCATGTCACTACTTCCCTCATTCTTATTTGTCTTCCTTCCCAACTTTGCACATCCTATCGTCATTATAAAGAGAGAACACACTCTGACTGGTTAGTGAATTGGCTTTGACAAGACACAGGAAGAGGCCATGCAATGCTATATTGAAGTCTATGTGAGTAGCTGGTGAAGAAGAGATAAGCTGAGACTTGGTTCTTGCCCTGTATATCTATCCATTCATCCGTATCACTCCATACCTCTTATATATGTATCTTTTTACCACATTAGTGGTAAAAGAGCAAAATGTCATCCCTGGCTACTAGGAACCCACAAGCCTGGCAAAGCAAGAGGGAAATAAATGGTTGACTGAGCATTGCAAAGGAGCAGAACTCAAGATGCAATGGATGCAGGAATCAGAATCCTTCTCTAGTTCTTTTAGATCATAGAAAGCATCCCAGAGAAGACACATTTGGAGAAGAGGGTAGTAAAGAGAATACTCTAGAAAGCAGAAGCCCAACACTTCGGTACAAGCTCATATAGTTACTTGCCTTTAGTTCAAAGTTCTAAGATCTGTGACCTCAGCAACCCTGCAGTCAAATGACAGAAAGCCTTCCAGGGCCTTGTCAGGTAAAACAGGTGACTGAGTAGTCACTATTTGTTTAGGGAGCTGAGAGGGGCATCAGTGTCTTGGCTGACATACCTAGCAGTAAGTCCATCATTATTATATCCTATGTATAAAGGGTATCACATCAGAGAATGATGAGAACCACTGTCTAAAGCTCCAGAAATCTAAAACCAAAAGGTAGAAACTAGAGAAAAACAAAAACTTCTGATAAGGACACTGTTTCAAAATTTTCTTCCCTGGACACATGTAAACAATGTCAACTCATTAGGTCCCAATGACAAAACAGAGTACAATTCTACCAAAGTACAGCCTGGGGAACCAGAGTTTACTGGTCTCATTTACAGTGCATGGATAAAGGATGGGTGACTCCTAAAGCAATTGTACTAGAAAGTCTTCTCCAAGCATGGTCTCACAGATTGAGACCCCTTCGGTTAACTTACCCCAGTCTATAAGCTCTAGCACCTCCTGAGACCCCAAGGCTGCATGCAGTTAGTGAAGAATTGCATCAGAATGGATGGGAGGATTGGCTGGAAGGTCAGGTAAGTCCAGTGACTTGCTCACTCCTTCCTTCTCTGGAGGAATGCCTGCAGTCTACAGGCTAGTAATAATGGCCTCTTGCAAGCAAGTACAGTTGACTTGATGAAGATAGCAATGGCAGCTCTTTCATTAGAAGGATCACATTCCACACCAGATTCCTGGAGCAGTCATAAACTCTCTACTCATGATCAGACCACTACTTGAAGTAGTGGAACCACATAAGAGTTAAAACCATTTCCAAATCAGTCAGGTTTAATTTGCATTGACTTTTCTTCTCTGGATATGTACCAAGTCATCTATTTTTTTTAAGCATATGAGATCAAACCATTTACTTTTGAGTTCTTACCCACTCTTTTTTAGAGATTCTTTTGTTCCATTCATTTCATTATGATCCAAATGTTTTGAAATTTTCTTTTATAAAAATTACCAAATAATCCATTGCTTATGTTTGCATCATACAAATCAAACAACAGTAAAATGGCTTAATCAGATATCTGGAAATATGGAAAATAGCTTGCAGCCTATCATCTGGGATTGAAAGCTTGGAAACTCAGAGAAAGTGTTCTCCAAGTCCTTCTAGCAATGGCAGTCTGTGACTCTAAGGAGCAGAGTGACAAAAACAGAGAAGTTGGATGTTTGCTTGCTTTTGAAAATGTGCTCTAATAACAGCAAAGTTGAGCACATACCTAAGTTGTGAGGGGAAGGTTCACAATGAATCCCTAAAGCCACAAGGCAACATGAAGAGCAATGGCTGGAACTTGGGATGTGTCCCTGTGAGGGTCTTGTGTAGAGGGACACTTGGAATTTTTATGTTAAGAACAGCTTTTGGTTTAACCAACTAGTCACTAGAGGTTCGTGTTCCCACCCCAGCTGTGGTAGAGTTGTTTACGAGTTGGAATTAGAATGCTTGATGCAGGTGGCTATAATTTGGTTGGGTGCAGTCGTTCTGCACCTGTAGCTTGTCTTTGGGATTGTGTGCCACATGGGTTTATGGGAACTTTGGGCTTAGAGCATAAAAGGTCAGAAGCCCTGAGAGTCGGGTTGGGCATTGGTTGGTGGTTCATTGGTTGGGCTGCTGTCATTAGTGCTAGTGTGAGAACAAAGGTTGGAGAGATTCGAGCTTAAGACAGCCTAAAAAGAAGCTGTAAAGATTTCTACCTTTCTCTCTGTATTAAGGCCGCTTATAAAAGTGGCGAAGAGTTCTCTTTCTTTTCTCCTTCCCTAAATTGAGGGTAAAAGACTCTTTTGTACTGCTACAGTCTTGTTTATAATCAATAGTTGACCATACATAGGCTTTGATTAGAAGTTAGAATTTGGCCACTCTGATATTTCTTCTTGCTTATTGTCAAATGATTCTTAACACGACAGTGATGTTGCAAAGATCCAATAAAATATTAAACATTAAGTAACTAGCTACAGCTGATGCATAGTAGGCTTGCAAAGCACAGTAGAAAACATAACAATATGACAATGTTCTAATCAAGAAGTTCAGATATCAAAGAGCAATTTAATTTGTTTACTGTGCAGAAAGATATGAGTCTTTATTGCTTTAATGACAGTTAGATGACTTTAGAAGCTGCCTAGGGGTAGAGCGCTGTTGTCATTGTAGATAATAAAAGCAGAATTGGGAGGAGAATTAATGAGGAAACCAGATGAATCCAAAATGCTGGGCCATCATCCGTCTGGACTGCATCAATGCCGAGGAAAGAAAAGATGACATCAGTGTGTATTTCTAACTTTACTTCTTTGAGAATGCTGTGTTTTCAGTCTGGCTTCTGATTTTAGAGCTCCCAACACACCTGGATTCCAAACAGCATTCTTTTTAAATCTTTGTTATTGCTGTTGGCCTGGTTCCCTCAAGCAACTGTGTACATGATTATATTCTTGATAGGCTGGTAGGAAGGCTGCAGTATCTGTATGTGTGTACCTGTGTGTGTATGTGTGTGTGTGTGTGTGTGTGTGTGTCTTGTGTCTATGTGTGTGTATGTGTGTACGTGTGTGTGTGTGTGTGTGTGTATGTATGTGTGTGTGTGTGTGTGTATGTGTGTACCTGTGTGTGTACCTGTGTGTGTATGTGTGTGTGTGTGTCTTGTGTGTATGTGTGTGTGTGTGTGTATGTGTGTACCTGTGTGTGTCTGTGTGTGTGTGTGTGTGTGTGTGTGTGTGTGTGTGTGTGTGTGTATGTGTGTGTGTGTGTGTGTGTGTGTATTTGTGTATGAAAAAGCCAACAAATATACTACCAGGAAATAAGAATTTGTTCAAAAACTCAAAAGAACATTATGGTTATATCTCAGGAGTAAACTGTATATTTATCACCAACAAGGCCATGGGTTCCATCTTCTGTGAACACACACACACACACACACACACACACACACAAAAGCATGTTGAACAAGCAGATGGTTCTGCACAACCTAAAGCTGGTGAAATCCTCAGTCACAGCAGACTGCAGTACTGCAGCAAATTTTTGTGACCAAGAAAGCTATCCAGAAGACATTTAGTATGCGAACAGGGTTTCACAGCCATGAATCTGCCTTGCTAAAGCAAGAGAATACATTTTGGAATATTTATTCACTGTATCTCTTAAATGCATTTAGTGAAACTTTTAAATTATTTTTTCTAGACTCTCATTTTAAGAGACCTTGGTTTTTAGCAACTAGGGTTTATGAAATCATAGATCTTGGAGGAAGGAAAGCAATAATCTTGTTTTATTCCCATTTGACAAAAGTGTCCCCAGTGCAAGATGGAGATATGAGTCTGTCCCATGATACCACTACGTTCACTCTCAAATCCAATAAATGCTCTTGCTCTGATTTCATTCTTACAGACGATGTTCTGGTTATAAGTTGACTTTCCACATAGGTCTGCAAAGGAACAGAGGAACCAGATTCATAGACCTGAACTTCTGACTTCCTATGTTGATTGTTTTCTCACTATTGACCCCCATACACCACAAATGCCTCATTCGTGTGTGTGTGTGTGTGTGTGTGTGTGTGTGTGTGTGTGTGTGTGTTTGCCTATCTATACATCTCTGTCTCACTGTCTCTCTGTCTCTGTCTCTCTCTCTCGCTCACTCACTCTTTCTCTCTCTCTCTTTGTGGGGTGATATGTCTGTGTATTTGTGTATGTATTTCACTACCAAAAACCTTCCCTTTCCTGACTTTCCTGACAGGGTTGGGAGCAAAATGTCTGTGACTCTTTAAACCAGTGAAAAGTCAAAGACAGTAGGATAGGATCTCTTTGTCCACCAACTTCTAATTGCTTAACTTAGGTATTCTTGGGTAACCAAAAGGAACTCCCTAATGACTTTAAGAGGTAGAGTTAGAAAACAAGGTCTGAGAAACCTCCTGGTAAATTTTGTGCAAGAGATGAAAACATGGTCCTTTCAAATGCTATGATAATCTACAAAGTCTGTACTAAAAGTCTAATGATCTGCGTGGAGGTAAATGGAGCATCTTGAAAACTTGAAGACCTTTATACTTGGTACAGGTAAGTTTGAGATCTCATATTCTCTTCTTTGTCCTCACTTTGGCTGCCAGTCAATCTAGTCTTACCATGCATTATGCAAGACCAACATTTGGAGCCCATTTTATCAACTTCTTCCGAGCCTCTTCAGATACCTCCACAGATACCTCTGTGATCTCTTCTTTGAAATATCAAACTATAGACAAGGGACCTGTGTAGAACTAATACAAATAAATATGATTTCTAGAAATAGCTTCTCAAAATTGTTCATATCCTTTCTGGTTGAGCTTCTATTCTGTAAAAGCAAATCTAAAAGTTCATCACACAAACACCCCTACACACAAACCAAAATGTGAAACATATAACATATGTCATGGCCTTTCTAAGTGAGAAAGATGAAACCTAGAAATTTTAAGAAAAGTATCTACCACTGCTCAGCTAGTAGATCACAGATAAGAAAATCAAATCCAAATCCATAGGTGTAAAGATGTTATCACTAGATCAGAACATTTAGAAGACAGGGTGGGACTTGACAATTAAACAGAAGCATAACTCATTTATTATTTCAAAAGTGGATATTCATCCAAGGCCTAGAGATTAAAGTGCAGTCTTCGGGAGTGTGATTTTCTGAGGTGAAGGTAAGCAGAATCCAGGACTTTCTCATAGCAGGAGCTATGATCCTAACCCTAACCCTAACCAAGCAAGAGAAGAACTGAATGGAGAGGGTAAAAATATTAAAGAGAAGAAGAGACACATTGCAGACAAAGAACTCCAAAGTAGAGGAACAGAGGAAAACCAGGACGAAGAAATTTGAAACAAGTTGTGAAAAATGTCAAGAAATACCAAGCTGTTAATTTCACTATCATCTAGAACAGCACTTCTCAACATATGGGCCAAACACCTTTGGAAGTCGAATGACCCTTTCACAAAGGTTGCCTAAGACCATCTGCATATCAGGTATTTATATTATGATTCATACCAGTAGCAAAATCACAGTTAGAAAGTAGCAATGAAATAATTCTATGGTTGGGAGTCACCACAATATGAGGAACTGTATCAAAAGAGTCACAACATCAGGAAGGTTGAGAACCACTGATCTTATAAGATTTGTATATACAAAGATGGTCATTTTAGATCTTAGAATTAGAGTTGAAGGAACATGGATTCCAGTAAGAGCAGAATGTGTCCGTTTAGGGAATAGGAATTCTAAAAGAAAGAGGAGGGAAAAGGAAAGGAGGGGAGGTGGAGGAGGAGGAGGAAGAAGAAGGAAAGGGGAAGGAGAAGGAGGAGGAAGCTCAAGGAACACTGCAGAAGATAGCAGAGGTATAAGAATGTTAGTGCCAGAAGATAAGGAGGAGGACTGTAAAATGCCATCTTCTGGGCAATATATAGCCATTGCCATCATGAACTCTCAGCACTGTGTGCACAAAACAGTGGACCCATTGACAGTCAGCCACAGATGGAAGAGGTGACTGGGGAGGGGCAGCATTCACAACTGAACTATTTTTGCCAAGGTAGACTCAAGGAGTGAGGAAGTCATTGCTTTCAGCTGTGAATCCACTAATGATCCTCCCAGGCTCCAAAGGACACTTTCAATCCACTGATCACACAGATGGTCCTAGTAAAATTAAATGGCTCACAAAATAAAATAAAAGTCATGAATCGGAGAAAAGGATAAGGTTCTGATAGGAATGGAAGGAAGATAAGAGACAGTAAGGGAGAAAGAATAATCATAATATATTATATACATATAAAATTATCAAACCACAAAATTAATCAATAATAAAAAGAAGGTGCTTAAGGAAATCCTAATGGTTGTAAACATTGCTTTATTGGAAGGTTAATATGCTTCTAAATCTTGTTGGTCTTTCACAGTCTTACTTTGACTACTCCATTGTACTAGGAAAGAGTTTAATTCTAACAGTCCAGAGGAATGCTCCTTTTCTGAAAGTCACTTCCTGTTGACTTCCTGACAAGTTCATAAGTGTTCATTGTGCATAAGACATAGTCTCTACAATAAAATGGGTCAGTGTTGTCAACTTTTTCTCAGACTACCTAAAACATAAAGTATATGCCTCAGGGGATCAGATAAAAGAATGTGTACAACAAGAACGTGGTGTGGGTTTTCAAAGTTTTGTTTCAGTTTGTTTCATGTTTTGTTTTGTTAGTCCTGTAGACTGGACTGAGCCCATGTTAGGCAAGTTGTCTACCATTGAGACACAGCCCTAGATCACAGCTTCATGAATGAAAACCAGAACATCTAGTTCTTGAGACTTCTGGGAACTTCCTAGAGAAATTACAAAGACCAAGAATTAAAAGAATTCTGGACCCTTGATTACTTCCCCACTATTGGAATTCTTAATGTCTCCACCATTGTAAAACTTTTAATTCAATAAAAGGCTTTTATGAATTTGCAAATCATTAGCAGCACAAACTCAAGGAACAAACTAGACAAATCTACAAAGCAAGCTTGTTCACACAGTGGCCATCTTAGAATGAGAAAGGAGGACCGATGACAGCATGACTGTATGAATGAGAAGGGGCCTTGGTAATCTTCAATGGATACCTAGGGTCTTGGGAAACCGAAGTAATTCCTTCCCAGACTGCTTCATGGGGCAACCACAGAGCTCAGAGAAGTGTGGAATCACTATATCAGTGTTCTGGTGGTGTTCTCATCTAAACTTCATGCTGAAGAATGGAAATTAGCCACTAAATTCCTACTGCAGAATCCTCATGCTTTATTTTCCAATCTAACCTTACTGATGCCTTTCATCAGTGTCTCTGTACCAATATTATTACCAACTCAGAACCTTCTGGGTTGTTTGGTGAGAGTCTAATCAGATCTGCTTGTGTCCTAAAGGAAGTGTATGGCTATTACTTCCCCTTTAAGGAAGCAGCCTGGGAATCCAGGTCCATGGTGAGGATGAATCAAGCTTTCTGTCTGAGTCTAGTGCACACATGCATAAAACTCACATCTGTATCATTTATTCCTGGAGGGGATTTTCTTCCTGTGTTATACCTGAAAAACTCCATCCTCTTTTCTCTGGCAAGCCTGGATACATGATTAATATTTTAAGCTTCCTAGGTTCTGCTTTCCCTAGTTTCAAAAGTGCTTGGATGTTGGACTTTTAAAAAATGTATTTATCTCCCCATCCAGACTGCTGAGGAGGAATTGCAAGTAGAAGGCACAGCCACAGGGGCCTTGACAAATCCTAGCAAATCTTTAAATTGCTTCTGCAGTCATCAGGGTTTTCTCTCATTAGCATCTCCGGAATGTGCCTTCTCTCCTGCTGACCTTCATTTTGGAATAGAAGAGAGAACAGTTTTAGGAGGGCATTCTATCTTTCCCTTTCAAAATGTAGACTTGAAATGTGTGGCCATTTCTCTCAGATCAGTACAAAGAGAAATAGAACTGGTTTACTCCTCATGACCAATGTACCACCATCATTCCAGAGTACCTCCCAGGAGTCTCTCTCTCTCTCTCTTCCTCTCTCATTCACTTTCTCTCTCTGTCTCCCTCTCCCTTTCCCTCTCTTCCTCCTTCCAATCCTTTCCCTTCCCTCTTCCCGTCTCTGTCTTCTCCTCTCCTCCCTCTCTCTCTCTCACTCTCTCTTTCTCCCTCTCTCTCTCTCACTCTCTCTTTCTCACTCTCTCTCCCTTCCTCCCTCCCATAAGCTCTCTCCATCTGCCCAGGAAACACTGAAAAAGCTTCCCTCACAAAGCTTATTGCATTCACCTCTCAGATGACTGCAGGCTTCTGGTTATCTCCCCATTCACAGTCTCCTTACAGCCCATCTCCTTTGTTGGAGAAGCAGAAAGAACCTTAGATATGTAGGCAAGTAGGGCCAGCTAAGTATTCTTCAGAACCTGGAATCTGACTGTGTATGCTCGAATTTGTCTCTAACACTAATTGTTAACCAATTCCAGTTCCAAAGGACAGGACAAGTGCTCTAATCTCTTTAAGCTTCAATTTATTTACCTATAAGATTGGGGATGATAATAATAGTCGGTGAATAAAAAAGAGTGAATGAATGATAAATGAGAGAACAAAAGAAGAATTTTGTGTTGGAAAATATTGGCAATGTGTCACCTAGCTTTTTTGTGTGCCTCCATTCCATAAGAGAATGGAGTTTGGGAAGTTATAGTACATGAAAGCACTCTCTAAGTTCCCTTTTATCTCTAAACTCCTCAGTATTGATATCTATAATATTAATAGATAAATATTGAGGGGTCATCTCTGTGTTGGGTATTGGAGGCACAAAGAAAAAAGAGCTATGTTGGCTTCTGCAATTTCTGCATTCATGTTTAGCAGTCTGATAAAACCACAGACAGCTATAAAAGAAGCTGGGGTCATGACCTCAACTTGGCCAATAAGCAGGAAAATGGAAGGGCTGAGTGAAGTTCACTGACTGTCCCAGAAATGGAGAATATTTGCAGCCAATAGACTCCTATTTATATATTCTATTTCTGCTCCTGCCAGCTTCTGATTGAATACTTGTCCTAACTGGATTGAGCCAGAGGGAGCTATGTACTGATAAGGTGTTATGATGCATCAGAATGGTGAAAGCACCTGCTTAGCCTACAAAAAGCAATATTACAGATCAGAGCAATGATGGAATTTGAGAGCTCAGGACCCAGACATATCATAGCACTCCCTGCTTCTATAAATTTGCACAATGCACCTGAGTCAAGGTCTTCAGTTTGCCAAGATAGGGATAATTCTCTCTGCCTGTCAAAGAGTTTTGAGGAGCTAGACAAAGTATGTTAAACCTGAAGAGAAAAAAAAAAAGGAAAGGAAAATCTACATTTAAGGAAGCTGTGCAAAAGGAATAATAGAAAAAGATGCACAAATACTTTTTAGAAAAAGAAGAAAATAGTATAATATCTACTTTGGGCTGATAGAATATAAATATTCAAGGTAGGAGAAGGTGTTACAGAATCAGGTTTCACTTTAGTATCGATTTTTAAGGTAACTAATGGAGGTAGATTTATGAATGCTTACTACAGACATAGAAGACCTGTTTAAAAAGAAAACATGTACGAAAAGCAAAAAACAAACCCTGCAGTATGTATTATGTGGGACAAAATATACTGGAGCAAGATTAGAAGATGACAATCCAAGGTGTGAAAGGAGAGGGAATTTTAGGGATAGTTTGAAGAATTCCCCCTGAGGTGACTGGCTGGATGAGGACACTGTTTTGAGTGGGGCAAGAAATAGTGAAAGGAACAAGGGTTTAGGAAGGAAGTGGTGAAATCGATCATGCACATCTGAGTTGAAGTATCTATAGGACAGCCATGTAAAGGTGTCAGTGGGTGGCTGGATATACAGTGTGAATCTGAGAATCAGCTGATGCCCAGGTTAACATAAAGGAAATGACTGAGATAAACAATCTTGTAACTGGTAAGTTAAGAAAAATAAAAGTAGTGAAATGGGCTCAAGACAGAACACGGAAGCAATCCCTCATTTCTATTCTATGCTGCTAAGTAACCGGTGTCAGAGGCATGTGACTCACACACAATGTCAATGGGGGATTTAAAAGAGCTGAATCTTGAGTCAAATGGAGTGATGTCCAGTCCTGTCTCTATTCTTTCTACCTAGGAAGGTCAGGTCAATTCTCTGAGCCTCACTTTCCCCAAATGTACAATAATAATGCAATGGGAAGAACGTGCTGTGGAGACTAAAGGAGATGACATGGGTAAACTTCGTAGCCCAGTGCCTAAGGTATACACCCTTAAACATTAAGAAGTGTCAGAGCTTTTAGGGAACTGGGTCAGGGGGAGAGACTTTACCAGTTTGTGTTTTAAGATTCCTTCCATCCCCTGAGTAAGAACTGATCCTTAGGCCACCCATGTAGAAAAAGACCACTGACAGACCTTTGTTTATCTTGTGTAAAATGAGTCAATGAAGATCCTCCAGCATCCCTTCTCCATTCTGCTGCCTCTCATCTATCCTCCTCGCCTCTGAAGGCAAGCCACATCCCCATGGCCAGAGCATGTGGTGTTCTGGGCATCTGAACATGCTGGTCTTAAAAATTCATCACTGTACCACTGGAAACTCCAGGCTGAAGTGTCTGATGTCCACATGGAAGGGTGTGTTGCCAAAGCCCGCACTGACTCCTGGGTAACCAAACCATTAGCTGCCTCCTGTCCAGACTACTCACTTTGTATTCAGTAAATGGCTCTGTTACCATTGCCTTTGCCACCCATCACCCCTGATGTTCCAGGATATATTCATTCATTCAACTTTTCTTTTTTTCTTTCCAAAAATATTAAATATTCTGTTTTCATTTTGAGCTAGACTCTGAACTAGGCATATTATAGCAAATAATGAAAAAAACATAATTTCAAATGATGTGGTATACTTAATATGTTTGTCCCTTCCTCATTCATACAATCCTGAATATGATACTTTTGGGAATGGGGTTGGAGTGTGTTCTAGTGTTCTAGTTAGGGTTACTGTCGCTGTTCTAAAACACCATGACGGAAAAAAAATTGGGAAAGAAAGGGTTTATTAGACTTGCACTTCTAAATCACAGTCCATCACTGAAAGAAGTCAAGGCAGGAACCTGGAGGCAGGAACTGATTCAGAGGCCATGAGGGGTGCTGCTTACTGGCTTGCTCCTCATGGCTCGTTCAGCTAGTTTTCTTACAAAACGCAGCACAATGGCAGCCCCACTCACAATAGACTAGGCCCTTCCACATCAATCACTAATTAAGAAAATTCCCTACAGGTTGTCTATAGCTTGAAACTGTGGAAGCATTTTGTTAATTGGGGCTCCTTCTTCTCCAATGACCCTGGTTCATGGCATGCAGATATAAAACTAGCCAGCACAGAGTAGGAATTGATTCCATCCTTATGGATAGAATTTAATTCCTTTTAAAAGACCCAAGATAAGTCCTTTTCTTTTCCACCATAGTGAGGCTACAACAAGAAGAAAGCCATCTATAAAACCAGAAAACAGACCCTTTTTAAACACCAAATTTGACAGTGTCTTATTTTGGGGCTTTCTAGCCCCTAGCACTGCATGAAACCAATTTATGCTGTTTATAAGCCACCATGGTCATAGTAGTTAGTTAGAGCAGCTCAAATAAATTAAGACAAACAGTGATAAAATGTGACGAATAAATAAACACAGAAGTGTGACAGGATCAGAGATGAATCTTTAATCCAGCAATATAACTAAGATCTGGTCTCTAAAACTGTGAGTGAATGTGTGGAGGTGTAGGGATAGAAACTAGATGTTCTTATCTGAACAATTATTAAAGCAAAGCCCACTGTGCTTACCTTCTTACACTTGCATTTCTACTTCACAGCTCTTCTCATTCTTGAATTAAGCAAGCCCAGCAAAGGAAGTGTTTTCCGTCCACTTGCAGTGAGCCCTAAAGCAAGGATGCCTTGAATTAGCTGATAGTCTCTTCTGTTTCTGCCATTCCAGGTGTGTCCACATTCTAAGGTGTTTGATGAGTGCGAACATGAAATTAAAAAATGTTGCCACATAGAGCATGAGCTAGAAAATTTTCTTCCCACTAAACTAAAATCCACAGTACCATAGACGAGTCACAAACAGCATAACAATTTCAAATATTTACAAGGACTGAGAGTTTGCAAAGAACTTTTATAGACTTTATTAAACTAAAAGCCATGAGCATTGTGGGAAATAATATTTTATCAGATTTTCAGATGAGAAAATCAAGGCTTATCTCAGCCGGCCACTTACAGGTGATGAAGTAAGATTTGAAGCTATTGTCCATTTGCCTTTGGGTCTACTATCATTGTTATCCGGAGGCTTGTGAAATAGCTTTGGGTCCCTTTATGAGATCAGCAATGTCCCATATTTCTAGAGTTGGCTTTTCTTCAGTTATAATTTATGTTGTACATGTTCCCTGTAGTTTCCCTACCTTAAGATCAAAAATGACTTCATCATCTCCTGCAAGTAAATCCCTTTCCTACTCCCTCGATGGGTAAACAGTATATGCCTGAGATTCCCTCAGTCTCACCTTACTCAGGCTCTGCTGCCTTTGAAGGCCCTGGGAATACATTCAGAGAGCATAGGCAGTTGTCAGTACTGCCACTCTCTTGTACGGAAGCCTGACCCCCATCACAGTCCCAAGGCTCACAGTTTCCTTGCAAGTTACCTGGGATTACAGACCAGTCAGCTGCAACGTATTTAGGCCTCCAGGAGCTCTCTGACAGGGTTCTATTTTAGACATCTCTAGTAGTAGTAGACATCTCAGCAGTAACGCAATAACCCAGTGAAGTTAAGCAGTTTGCTCAAATCTACATAGTAGGTGGCAGAAGGGAGATTGAAACCCAGGCATATCTTAATGTAATCTCAGTGCTTAACCTCTACATTCCCTGATACTGTAATTTATGATAAGGAAGATATGTTTGGTTTATATCCCTATTCCTGGGTCAGGGTTTCTGGAAGCTTTGGAATTCCCTAAATAATAAAAGCAATTAAGGTGGGTGGAAAATATGTTATCTATGATAAATACCTTTGAAGCACACCTGAGTTTATAGTAATGAGCTAACTTTTGGAAAGCACCCAAACAACCACAGGATGGAGGCTGGTTGCTAGGGAAACCAGCCTTATTAAAGGATTGGAAACTTCAGACCCAATCACAGATTTCAGGGAAAAGGCAGAGGACTAGAGAATGAGTTAAATACTAGAGCTCATTCATACCTATGTCATCATCTTTCCAATGACCCAAGAAAGATGAGGTCCACACAGCTTCTGCAGTTGTAAACATGTAGAGGTGGAGGGAAGGAGGTATGGCCAGAGAGATGCATGGGAACTCCGTACCTTTGCTATATCTTGCCTTATGCATCTCTTCCACTTGGCTGTTCCTGAGTAATAGCCTTTAATATCAAACTGATAACACAAACCATGCGTGTTTTTATGAGGTCTGTAAACCCTTCTTGCGGGACCTTGTGGGAACCTTCAAGTGGTTACTGAGTCAGAGAGGAGCTAAGGGTAGCCTAAATACCCCCAACAGCAGCTGTCATCAGATGTGAAGGGAGACCTTGTGGGGTAGAATTTTTCATCTGTGGAATCTAAAATTATCACTAGGTACATAGTATCAGATTAATTAAATTGTAAGACACTCACTCAATGTCTGGCACAAAAAAAATGGAGAAAATTTTGGTATAGGAGAATAATCCCATACATTGGGTAAATGAAGTGTTCTGAGCAATAGGCAACGGTATATCCTGACTCTACAGACATGTAGATTTCTGTCTACCACTTCGATTTAATCTTGACAGTACCAAGTGAACTACATTTATAGACATTGTTATATCAGTAAATTTCAGTGTATGTATATTTTTAACACACTTTAAAAAGGAAAGAAGAGTCTAAGTTTCCCTTCCTCTCTGCTCAATCTTCCCTTAAAGTACAAAGTCTCATCCTCTGCATCTCCTTCTTTAGTTTTCGTCAGGAGGTGGCTCTTACTAGAGGGATAGATAATGGCTCTCTCCCCACCTCTTCCCTCTCTTCTGCACGCCTAACTCTATCTCTGTTTTCTCTAAGTCCATCTTTATAACTTCTGAGCTATTTCTAACGTATTTCCGCATAGCATGTACTTTCCAAGTCCCATGATAAGCAACTTGGCTCATTTGGCCATGATGTTATGATGTTGTGCCCTACTAAGTTTTAATAATAAAACTGACTTTCTTAGAACCTCTGTGTGGTTCTGGTGCTATTTTTCAAAAAGTTCAGAGTCCCCAAAAGAGAATCTCTGTTAATTAGTATTCTTAAATTCCATCCAAAGGTCCAAAGACTCATGATTTTTTTCATGTCAACCATGAATAACATGAAAAGCAGTGCACAAGCTGTCCTAAAGTAGTACAGTGCGTGTTCCGTCCACCATTCAACAACGATGCTACAGTCTTCACGTAATTTAAAATTGTCACCTCACCAAAAGCATTGTAGAACATTCTCACGGTCCCAAGTCCCATATCAAGTGCAGAGTGGACCTAGTCCCTCTTTGTGGAATGACTGATTATCGTAAGAACACAGGAGAAATGATCAGTCTTTCTAGATATTAACTGTTTGTTTGTTTGGTTGTTTGGTTTTGGGGGGGACAAGATCTCATGAATCCCAGGCTGGCCTTGAACTTGTTGTGTGGCTGAGGATGAGGATCAGTATTTCATTCTCCTGCTTCAATATCCAGAATATTGGGTTTACAGGTGCATGTCACCACCACACTTGGTTTATCAGTGATGAGGATCAAACTCAGGGCTTTGTACATGCCAAACACTTTACCAGTTGAGCTACATCCCCAGCCATGTCTCAGTTGTATTTTACTTCAGTATATATCTCCTTCAGTGGTCAATAGTTTGATAAGACACAAAGAACAGGAAACTGAATAGAAATGTCCCAACTAACCAATTTAAGTGAGATGCTAATATAAATATGATGAATTTGGACACCAAACCACATGGGAAGTTAATTGCTTTTATGAGCTTCCATTTGTGGAAGTATAAAGTCAGTGTCTTTGTGTCAATGTCTAAAGTGCCCTTCTATTTCATATATACTCTCAATTATATGATCCAAATATATTTTCAGCCTGGTGTTTGTGACATCCATGTCAAAACCACTCCCAGCCTGTCCCATTTCCTGTCTGGCAGAAGGATCCAATGAGTATTTTTTTTTTTTGTACATTGATTGTGTGGGATCCAGCAGGCTGGTGAACCAGGATATCAAACTTCAGTCAAGATGATCTCCTGATGGGATTTGTAATCACCCTGCAGTGGTTCTGACCCAGTATGAAAGCAACTGAAATGAACAATCCATGAGTGTCTGTGGGAGGTGGCCCCAGGAACATTCTGGATAATCAAAATGAATTGAGATGTTCTTTTCATCAAGCTATCAAAAACAAATCTATGCCACAGGTTCTTTGTGGAGGAATGGAGTCAGACACTCATTTTACACTTAAGTCTTTCCCTCCCTTGCTGTCAGCTGCTGCAGAGAGAAGTTCATTGCTGTGGGTTATAAGTTGTCAGGCTCTGCATTTAAATATTCCTCACCCAACTCAGTTCAAGGTCCAGGTCAGTCCATAGTATTAAGTTAAGTACATTGGGAAATACATTATCTTTTGGGTCACAGGGGTACAGTTCAGAGAACAGCAACAGGATTTCCTGGCTGATAGATGATTCCACAAGAGGTTATAGCTCTTCTGCCCTAGAAATAATAGCAATAATCCCAGACATTCATATTCCACTCTTCAGTCAGCAGAGAGTTTTCACATCTATTATCCCTCAGGATGTTCTCGGGGGAGCGTGTGCTGCACAGAAGGGAGGCCAAAGCACAGTAGTCTTTCAGGCTTGAGCTCTCACAGCTGCTTCCTCTGAACAACTTTCTTAGGGGTGAACCATTGCTGCTTCTGGGAGTAACCTCAGTTTACTGCCTAGGAAATGTCGCTACATGCCTTGTACAGGAATTGGGAGATCAAATGAGGCATTGTTTATGTATCTTTAATTCTTTTATCATAAAAGCTATCAGAAGGGCTCTATACAATCACATTTTTATTTATTGACAATTTCATACATGTATATAATATATTTTCATCACAAATATCCCCCATTTTCCTCTCATACTCCCTCTCACTTACCCTGAGCCCCATCTTCTCAATAAATTCACCTCCTACTGTCATGGTTTTATTTCTCTTGACCCACTGAGCTCAATTATGGTTGCCTGAATGAGCATGGACAGTCAATGGGTATCTAAACCACTGAAGAAAATGACTCTCCTCCCCTCCCCAGGATTCATTAGCTGCCAATGGTCTCAGGAGAGGGTAAGGCCTCCAAAGCCCCTCCCCCATTCACAATGACATGTTAAGGTAGGTGTGAATTTGCATGCTAAAACTTTAAAAACAAAACCCAAGTATGGCTAACATCATTTTTAAATAGTCTTTAATTTTATGTCTCCATTATCACACATTCAATGAGTATCTTTGCATGATACCTTTAAAAGCTCAAATCCCCACCTTCCAGGCATAAGCTATTTAAAGATCTAGCTACAGCTATGACTTCAGTTTATGAGCAGAAATTAAGAAACACAGGTGAGATATTGAGGGGCACAGCACAGCTATAGGATCAATAAGTAATTCTGTGGAAGGATGCTATAGTGGACATGCTTACAGGTATAAAGTGGCATGGATTTGTCAGTATTCCAATAAACAGCCACTAGGCATGTCTTCTCTCTCACTCTGCTTTCCTCCCTGCAAGGTATTAAGGACGTTACCACCATCATCCCCATTTTAGAGAAATGAAGATCACAGAAAAGTTAACTAGGGTATCCACGGCTGACTGAGTAGTAAAGCTCTCATAACAATGTCTGTCCTATCCCAAAGCCTGTGGCTTTTTCCCACTGCTTCGTATTATGTGACCTATCCTCTCAGAGAGCAAAAACCAGGAAATGTTCAATTTTTGTGTTTTGTTTTTGTTTCAAATTGTTGTTTTCCCTTTGATATGGAATGGGAATAGAATCTAGGGCCTTGAAAACATTAGGCAAACAGTGTGGTACTGACCTTGACACACACACCCCCAGCCCTCTTTTTATTTTATTTTGAGACGCAGTCTCACTAAGTTGCCCATGTAGCCCAGGTAGTCCAGGTAGGCCTTGAACTTACATTATTCAGCCACAGACTCTTGAGTTTCTGCAATTTTAGGCGACCAGACTGGCCTGTATCTGTATCCAAAAGACCTAGAAGAGCAAAGAGCATGAAGAAACCTGTTTCAGGAGAAAGTGATAGTATCAATCAATCAAGAATAAATATCTATGGAGGTACTGAGAAATCCAGTCTGCCTAGAAAGGCATTTGATAGTGGGCTGATCTTTATCAAAAGTCTTTTTGTGCACATGTCTGTATGTGTGGGTACATGGGTATTTGTGCCTTTGTGTGCACATGTAGAGGCCAGTGTTGGGTGCTGCTTTCTATGGCTCTCTTCCTTATTATTTTGAAATAGGTTCTCCCCTTGAATCTCAAGCTCATCAGTTGGGTAAACTGGCTGACAAGGAAGCCCCAGGCACCTCCTGTCTTTGCCCCCCACCCATTGGGATTATAGATGTTTGCCACCCTGTCTGGCCTGTACATGCATGCTAGGTATCTAACTCAGGTCCTCATGCTTGCACAGCTAGGACTTTACCCTTGGGAGCCATCTCCCCAGCCTCATGACTACAATCTGAGCCCAGCTTCCTAAAGAGCAAGTGGAGTGATGACCTCTGAGGATCCCCCCTCCGGGAACGTAAAGCATTCTTTCTGCCTCTGCAGTCTTCCTTCAAGTTACTGAAAATAGAAGAGGGGACAAATAACAACATCAAATACAAATATCACACCAAGGTCCCTGAGGCAAATAAGCCAAGTATAGCACCATGCTTCTCAGATAGCATGTGCTAGAAACCAGTAGGTTTTCTTTTTCAATTTCTATATTAAATTTGATTCTCTTATCATGACTTATTACACTGTATTCACTAATGATGGATAGGATTCAAGGATAGAAATTTCCACAAAAATGAGCAAATAAGAGAAAGTGTGATTGAGCCTAGTGAAAGAAAGTCTCTAAGGAATAATAAAGGCATGCACACCTACACCTTCTTATACCAAAGGATATGACTCTCAACAGGAGCCAAATGTGTCCTCCATGTAAACAGGTGAGTTCTTCTCTGTCTCATAGAATACATGTATTCCAGAAGCTCAGAGAATGTAAAGAAGCTGTGAATGATCAGGATTTGGACAACACCTTAATCAGGGATATTCTACGTATCTTTGGTCCATTTACTCATTCCAATAATAATTCTGACCACCTGTGTTGTGGAAGTTTACTTTTAGTTATGTATAAAATAATTGTTCTATGCACTGCTGGGTGAGGGGCTGTCTAGGTCTTTGTATTGTCTGAAGGTGTTGAATTTATGTGGGGGACGTTTGATTGCTCATGATCTGCATGTGCTATCCATAGAATGCCTGAGGAGTTCTGAATCAATAAAATTCAAAAAGTACCCGAGTTCAGATGTTCAGGGTACCACTGTCTATGGTGCTGGCCGGGATGGTAGTTCCCTCTGCTGAGGTCTGGCAGGGCTTGCACCTATGAAAATGCCTCCAACTTTTTCTTGCTGAGTGACACAGTAGCTTATCTGCAACACTTCTGTTTAATCTGAAACTATTGTCATGACAGATTTTAAGATATGGTTACAAAAATTAGCAGACAAAAGCAACTTGAGAAGAAAAGGGTTTATTTCACCTTATACTTTCAGGTAACAGTCCGTCACTGAGGGGAGTGTGGGTAGGAAAACTAGAAGCAGGAACTGAAGCAAAGACTATGAAAAGATGTTGCTTACTGGCTGACTCTCCGCTAGCTTTGTTATACAGCCCAGTTCCAGCTGCCTAGAGATGGTGTCACCCACAGTGAGCTGGGGCATCTCACATCATTTATCAGTCAAGACAAGGAAGAGAGAGATTCTAAGACACAGCTGCAGGATGATAACATCTCAATGGCTGCCTTCTGCATGAGACCCTGCTCGTCAGTTCTGATTAGGAGAATCTGAACTCCTGAGCTTGAAGTGCCTAAATCGTTGAGAGTATTGGGTGATGGTGTCTCCTATGGATAATTCTTGATGAACAATCCCATCATGAATACATCCAGAAGCAATGAGGAGAAAGTAATTAGCCACAATAAAACGGAGGTGATCTCACCCGAAGAAGAAGAAGAAGAGGATGCTGAGAAACTAAGAAAGAACACTTGTATTATCTTCTGCCTCAGAGGACAACTGTGACCATGTGTATGGAGGTGTCAGCACAGTCGGGACATCAGTGCTGGACACATAAACAACAGGAAAGTGCCATTTGAAAGTTCCCTTTACCATGTAAGTGGATATCAGAGTTGTGTGATTACTATTGCACTGTTGTTTCACTGAGATGTGCAGTCAACAGGGAAGTAGGGAGGAGTTATAGTTACATTATTTTCAAAATCCAGTAGGGTTGCTATGAGTGTCTAAAGTGAAGAAGTAATAGATAAGGCTTTTCCTGGTGATAGTCAGACTTTTGCACAGATTTTAAGAGACTTCAACAAACAAGAGCCAAATGTGGGAAGGACAGGGTGAACAGTCCTAAATCACATTATATTTGAGAGGCAGCTGAAAGGATGGAGGCAAACAGCCTGAAGTTAGAGGACCATGCACATCTGACTGAGCAGCTCCAGATGCAGCAAAGCCCACCTTATGGAAATGAGAGAAGTATCAGGTTAACATCTTGAGGTTCCTTGAATGAAGTCATCGAGGCCAAGGTAGGAAAGTCCACAGACTCATAGCATTCACTGAACCAGTAATCTGTGTCTTTAGTAAGGAGAGAGGACCACTCCTGCCTGGTGTGCCTGGTGCTTTCCAGGACCCTAGTAATGAGCTGTCCTCTAATTCAGAATGACAAGAGATGGATGTGTATGCATTCGCAGGGCATGGGTTGTGACTGTATATCCATTATCAACACAAAATCTCCAGTATTTGTTGTCACTATAATAATCACTATCATTTTGAATGCCCCAATAGTGCTATAAATAAAGCTAGAGTGAGCTTAGGTTTCCAATAGCTGCTCAAAGAAAGATTCTCTTGGGAAGGATGGGGGAGGGATCTGAACAAGATCTCATAATTCAAAGCTTCAAACCCTACTTCTGGCACTTTGTGACCAACTGTGCAACCTTGATCAAATCACAATGCCATTACTAACATTTGAAAAGGTTACAAAGGGACTGTAGGGCAATGTTCCCTCCTCCTACTTCCATGCCCACCATTAGCCCCGTTCTATGGGGCTTCGTCATAGCCTGTAAACAACTGCACTGGGATTCTATATCTTTTGCTATTTCTGAACTTCCAAATCAATTTACTTTTTATTGCTGTGGAGCAAATCACTCCAGTCTTTGTGCTATACAGCAGTAATCATTTCCTGTGTTTTTCTAGCTCACAGGGAGGCTGTTCTCGGCCATGTGTCCTCACTCGGGTTTTTCAGGCAGTTGCAATCTGATACTGTCTTGTTCTGGGTTATCTGAGTCTCTTGTCTATTAGCTGAGACTTCACCTAGTACTATGGCCAAAACACAAGCTGAAGCTTCTTCATGTATTCTAGGCTTCCCCAGAGAATGGCAGCAACCTCAGAAGTTTGACCTCAACCACTGATTCCTTGTTTTAAGAAAATGTATAAAGTCTTGGGGTAGATGTCTTTCTCAATATGTTTTCCAAGCATTTCCAGATTTGTGTTTTATTTTTCTGAGTTTAGTGACCAGGAAAACATCTTCCATGAGGACATCTTCTATGGCTGATTATTTTTTCAGTATCTATTCTTCTTTTCTTCCAAAGCATAATAATTTTAACTGGACTCAGAAACATAAAACAAAAGTATGTTTCCCAATTCTCTTGAAGTAAGTGACTATATGCTAACCAAATGAATTGAAATATTAGATTACAATTTTTCAGAAGAAAACTACCAACTGTCTTTCAAGAACTACTTTAATATATATTAAGGATGGCATACCTAATCACCTCCCAGCAAACTCCAAAGTCCCTTGAGCTTTCTATCATCTTTTCAAGTCATACCCAAAGACCAAGCTTTCAACAGGGACACAATCAAACCACATCAGAATTACTATCAAGAATGATAAGAAAATTCTTAGCAACCTAACCTGGTATGTTTGTCTACTTGCACACAAAATAGCTACCTAGGGAAAAGAGTCTTGTATATAGCTTAGTTAAGTTAACATGCCCAAAAGGAATGTTACAGTTCATACTCTAAGACCCAGACCACAGAGTTCATAGCTGGGAAGGTCTTTTTGCCCCCAGCAGCCTGTATAGCACCTTCCAGTACTATGAGAGCTACCCACCGGAAAGGAAGCTTCCTAGTCAATACTGGCTTGATTTGGGAGCATATCTATAACACTCTTTTCCCAAAGCTTAGGGACCACTGAAGAAGAGAGAGCAGGAAGATTGTAAGATCCAGAGATCAGAGATGACCTAAGTGAAACAGTATCTTCTTGGCATTAACAGAATGGCTGCACTCATGAACTCTCAGCAGCTGTGGTTGCCTGAATAAGACCTTCACAAGATCAAGATGGTCAACATTCTAACATGGAATGGAAAGATGTTCATGAACTCCCATCCCTTACTGAGGAGTTGATGATTTCTGAGGGATTGTCAGTTTTCTTTAAAAGTGTGACTCCCAGTAGGTCAACCATGCCAATGGGTGACTCCATACCCAGAAGTATATGGTTAACACAAATTGGAGTTGATGAATTAATTTTTATAGGTAGATACTAATTTTAAGAGTATAAAAAGATGGAGATGGATCTGGAGGATATTAAGGGAAGGAATTGGGATGAATAAGTCAAAATACACAGAACTAATGAAAAAAAAACTTTAAATCAGAAGTTGGAGAGATGGCTCAGTTGTTAACAGCTGGATGTTCTTCCAGAAGAACAATTCCACCCAGTGGCTACAACCATTTATATCTCCAGTTCAGGGATCCAACATCTTCTTTTGGCCTCTGTATGTGCTGTGTGTACATAGTGAACAGACAAACATGCAGACAAAACATTTATTAACAAAACATTTTGTTAAAAAAAATTTAAAAGTCTTCTACTGATTAGTAGTTTGCTGTTAGGGTTGTTGTGTCTGTAATAGGTCCTAGAATGACACATTGACAGGAATAACAGTGAAAACCTTTACAATTCCAAATTCCAGGAAGTGAACAACCAGAATGGACACTATCACATGCAGCAACGTCAGCTAACTCCCTTCAACAGCAGCACAGCTACCCAGTGTACACCTGCTGACTGTGAAGAGCGTCTTGTGCCCCTAGGTCTGCTTAGTTCTGTATTATACATCTCCTTTACGTAAAAACTGTAGAAGCTCACTATAAACATAAAAAGAGGCATTATGCTTAGAATATGGATATTTTCCTTAATTAAAAATCAAATCTTCTGTGACTATAGAGCACAATACATCACACGGGCTTTTATTTATACTTACAGAGTCTACAGACATGTTTCAGCATGCATAGATAACCCAGACTCGTTACAGACCACTGACTATAGCCTTTGAAACCTTGGTTTTAAATTCTGAATTGGCATGCTTTGTGCAAAACAGCACATGGTAGCCACGAGCAATCCTACAATTAGGAAAATACTTCAGCACTCAAGTGGGAATACAACATTTGCACAAATGAGGCCCATTGGTATGCTAGGCACTAAGCGTAACAGTGGAACAAAGAAACCAGCATCATGAAGAATGGAGATTTCTTCCTCTCCACAAAATAGCGGTTTTGAGCTCCTCAACTTAAGCCCACTAATTATGCACCGATTGCTTCTTCCACACCACAGGTTGATTTCTACCAGGTGTAAGAGATAAAAGTGGCTAATACAAGATCCTAGTTTTCCAGTGAACAGATTTAAAAACGAAAAGCCTGTATTTCTGTGGGGTTATCATAATCGGAGCGTGAAGAAAGTGTTAAGGGAACAGAGATGAGGGCACATTCTTCTGTGCTTGGCATCAGGCTGCCTAAAGGGACTCCGAAAGTTAATACATGAGCTAGGTGGCTAAGGGTTCACCAAAGCTCACTAGACCAACATATAAGGGTGATGAGACACCAGCAAAAAAGACTGTATAGACATGGAATGGTAGGAGGTGGGGCTGGGAGCAGTCTCGAGACAAGAATACCTGAAGGACGCATCTCAAACCTGGACATATGTGGCTTCTCCTGGCGGGATTATGAGAATCGCAGTGTCAGTGTTCACTGGAGATCATAAAACAAGGTTCTGAGGGGGAACAGAACACAGGACTTTGGAAACCCCCCCCAGGGTAGGTTAATGAACAAAAAAGGTTGCAAACTGAACAGTGTGGGGTGGTTGGGGTGGGGGTTGCGTGCGTTGAGAATATAAAGATTATTCTTGGTACATTTAAATAATACAATATATTGTTAATAACTGTAGTCACTGTGGTCTCCATAATACATTTGTTTTAGCACTACAAATGTATAGCTTTTGACAGTTTATTTTTTCCCATTCTGCCCCCACAAGTTGGCAGACATTGGTTTATTGTGTGGATTCCTTATAAATTACTGATGACAAGATAGGAAGGAGGTTTGGTTACTAGGAATATTAGCATCCCTGGTTGTGAACTCACTGATTCATTAAGGAAATTTTCTTCATGGAACATCTGAAAAGACTTGGAGGTCATGGCTAGGTTAAGCACCTGTGACTGTTTTACCGGTGGTAAGCTGAAGCCTCAGAAGTTAGTTCTACAGTAGCCCGGGGAGGGGGGACTCATAGTCATAAGGACTAAGCCCAATAAGTAGTTGGAAAATAAACCAGTGAGAGAAGAAGGAAGTTTAAATATGATGCTCTCCTTCCAGGTGCTTTGAAAGTTATCAGATTCTAGAATGTGTTAACATGAAGATTTTTCTTAAATTATGGATGTCTAATTAAACTAAAACAAAAAACAAAACTCTGTGCAATTCAGTGATACTCATAATCCTCATTAATCCAACTGATTTTTAATGAAAACCTGCTTTTAGCTGTCAGCGTTAGAGTAAGTAGGATGAATCATCAATAAGAAAACCAGTATTTTTAAACCCCTACATTCGTAGAACTTATTGCCCATAGGCTCTGATAGAATATCGCCTTATAAAGTTATGAACAAAGCCAAAGTCACTCACTGTTCAGTAATGTGAATAAAGAAAGATGTATTTTGTCTCACAATTTCAGTGCTTTCTGTCTCAGCCATATTGCTATGGGCTGGAGTTGAGCAGAATATCATGGCAAAGAAAGGTGTGGACAAACAGAATATGCCTCGTGCTGTCCATGCCAGAGCAAGCAAAAGCAGGAGGAAGGTTTGGGGACAAGGAATACAACCTATTTTTGCCGACCTGAGTCTACCGCCTAACAGCTCATTAGCTGTGAGCTCCTCAGTGGGTTCACCCATTGACAAAGTCAGTGCACTCATAACAGTAACCTCCAATCCTTCAACACATAAGCTTTTTGTGGAGGCTTCTTTTCTAAACCATAACACTTACCAATTGGGAGATCCTAAGCATAGGGCCAAAAACACCTGAGACTGTTTTAATTTTGAAATTCAGCCATTAACACCAGCGTTCTAGAACTATTTACATAAACTAAGAAACCATAAAGTAAGGAGAGCAATGTTGTCCTCTAGAAGTTCCTAGCTGTATGTGAGGTCACCTTTCCCTTCTATCATTCACTTCCTGAACTCCCTGTAATCTCAGTTACACAAATGAGGACAGAGAAAGCAACATTAGGTAGCCAATGAGTTAGAGGCAATAAATGTCAGCAGTTTCACCCAGCATACCTACTGCTTCATATCTTCCCTACACAAACTTAAGCACAGTATGAAATAGAGGGAAATACTTCAGGTTTTAGTCAGAAGACCTGACTTTAATTCTCACTCCTCAAGTAATAGGTATGTGTCTTTGAACAACTCACTTTTCTACTCCAAATTCAAGTTCCCTGGGCGTCAAAATAAAAGACTGAATTAGATCCATAATCTTCATTCTGGCTATACTTTAGACTTCCATAGGGAGCTCTGAGAATATATGAATGCCCCAAAATTTAATTAGAATCCCTGGAGGGACTTGTAAGCACTCTTCTGACATAAACCCATGTTCATGAACCTCTGAACTCAGCTCTAAAATACTAGAACTGCAATTCCCACTGAGACCAAGAAGATAATATAAGTGCAGACAATCCTGTCTATCGAAAATGCACACCTTCCTTAAAGGGACTGAAGAACTAGCTACAGAACTTTAAGTTTTTTTGACCTTGCATTACCTACCACACCCACTTTAGCTTTTAACACATCTCCATATTTAAGGATCTGACTGGGTGAGACAGGAGAATGACAGTTTTCATTGAGTTTACAAATAATTAATGAACTTGTGTGCAGCGCTCAGAAGCCTTCTAACCTCTTTGTACCATCTCACCAACCATACAGAGACTTTTTAAGTATGAGCAATGTCAAGCTGAGGCAGAAACCAGAGTCAGTGACCCAAGATGTGGCCCCAGGTCCTCTTCCAGGTGTAGTGATATATGATTTTCAACTGCCAGCCCAATGCACATGGTTTCATCTTGCCTGAGTCCATGTTCTTCTCTGTGTTGCCTACTTCTTGTGACCAGTAAGGGAGAATAAATGTCTGGCCGTTTGTTCCCAACAAGGGACAAACTGTAAATTCTACTTTCTATTCTGGTCAGAGCTATTTCGAGACATGTGCTACATCTCATCTTCCCCCTCTGCCCGCTTTCTTCCTTCTTCTCTTCTAAAGATATGGAGTCTAAGGACACTCCTGCATACATGTCATATACACATGGCTCAGCTTCTAGTCTGCTATCTTATCTAAATTTCTGTTATTTTTATATTTCCAGCTCTTTCAACTTGTCAGGTAGATAATAACTTCAAGTGCATTTCAGAGAGCTTTTGATGATCATTGCTCATTACTATACAGTACTCATTTTCATTTTCATAGTACCACCATTTTCGCTCACCAATGTTACCTCAAGTCATTCATAATTTCTCCAGGTTTCTTACCTGGTAAAAGAGTATGTGACCCTTCCCCAGCCAGTCCCTCCAACTTAGTTCCACTGGGTAGGAACTCTAGCCCGACCCACTAGCAGAAAGATGGCAATGAGAATTTAAGACGAAGCATGGTCTACATTAATACTTAGTATGCCTTGGCCAAAAACACCCCTTTTGGCTGTAAAGTTTCTCTGGCTTTAACTTTTAATTTTTAAGAAGGCACCCAGCATGTGGACATTTATTATTTTATTCCTACTGTGTCTGTCACAGATTTTGTATAAAAGCAGCATGAGAGTCCAAATAATAGGCTTAACTTTGTAAAGGGTCATGCAAATGGCTTATTGACACATCTCCCAGGAAGGCAGAGCTGGCAGCCAAGCTCCTGCTGAGCCTGAAAATGAATGTCCCAGGACTCTGTTTCCAGGGCTGCAAACTTGACTTCTCCCCTTGGCAACCAATCTGCTCTTCAGACCCACCACATTCCTTCTACACCAATTTCTCAAGAGGAACAAGGAAAGATAGTAAGGTCTCAACACTCCATTCTTTCTCTGTAGATTGTAAATCAGGCTCTTGCCTTGCATTTCATTACACATGCAGACATTTTTCACTTGCTAGAATTCAAGGCACATCACAGTGATGGCTACTGTGGTTCTACTTTTGTCCAAAGTCTTCAGAAAATGCCTCCATGTCTCAAATATTTAACTTTCCTCTGTATAGATAAACATTAACACTATCTGTTGTGCTTTGTGTAAATGGAGAAATTAGATTAATCAACTTGGGCTGAATATCTGGAAGCTTCTGATTAACTGATTCTGTGCATGATGGTAATGATGCTGATATGACTTAGACCCCAAACTTATGATGTCTGTGAATTTATTTCTCCTTTGGAAAGGCTGAATACAAATACAAATCATTCTATGATCTTAGAAAACGTAGACAGTCTAAGATGAAACTTATGAATAGCTTCCTTTTTGTAGTCTTGAGCTTTCCTTTTGAGGCAACCTTAAGCACCTGATGCCTGTTCCCTTTTGCATGGAAGGACTTTGAAAAAGTTCCCAACATATAGCTGGAGAGAATATTTGGTGGTTAAGAGTACTGGCTGCTTTTCTGGAGGACTTGGGTTTGATTCCCAGTACCTACATGACAGCTCACAGTAGTTTGTAATCCCAGTTCAAGAGATAGGACACCTCTTGTGGCCTCTACTCACATCAGTCTTGCACAGCATAAGCAGATATACATCCAGGCAAGATACCATACCCATAAAAATAAATGTTAAAATAGTTCTAATAAGTTCACAAGAAGAAAGTACTTCACAGTTGCAACATGGGTGAGGAGGGGCTCATAAAGCCCCACCATCCCTGAGAAGATACTACCAGTTGATGGAGAAAGACAGTTTTCATTAGAAATGCAGTCCCTGAGAGGTTTCCCATGCTCCAGTTGATGACACCATGAGTACATTGGTAGCAATAAATGGACCTACTGGATCTTTAAAAACAACATTTTTGGAATTTGGAAGAAATACTGAGGAAGAAGAATAGGAGGGGAGGGAATTGAAGGTGAATTTGGTCAAAACACATTATATACATGTATGAATTTCTGAAACACTAAAAGGATTTTACAAAAAAAAAAAAAAAACAGCCACAACTACCATGAAACTATCTTCCAAATTTTCCCTCTCTCTCTCTCTCTCTCTCTCTCTCTCTCTCTCTCTCTCTCTCTCTCTCTCTCTCTCTCTCTCTCTCTCTCTCCTCTCTCTCCCCCACCCCTCTGTCTCTCACACACACATACCACACAGGAATAATAAAACAAGTGCCTACTTTCTTTGAGTTCTGGAAAGTTCTCATTATTTCTTGTGGTGGGGGTGGAAAGTTCTTTTTCTACCGCCTCCAAATACCACTGACAAGTCTTTGTCTTAAAGCAATACACAAACTTTTCTAGAGCTTATTACTCTTAGTGCCACCCAGTCTGTACCACTCACTCACAGAGTCCCACATATCTTCATGAAAACTGTGTGGCAATAGATTTTGAAAAATCAAGGATCTGAGCCACAGTAAGCATTCCCTAAGTGGGTGTCAGAAGAAGTTTATTCTAATCTCAGACCATAATTTAAAATCCAGTTTTCTTCTGGTGATATCACATTGCTTCTCAGTCTTGTTTCTCTCCAGTCCCCCATTGCTTGAACAAGATCTTGAGGGCTTGAGAGAGAGCTTTGCAGGGTGAAATAGGGGAATCGATTTTTGCATGCTAAATAGAGAATTCAACATTAAAATTGTGACACCCACCTAAAAATAATTAGAGATTCTTAGAGATGTTACAGGCACAATATTCACAGAGGAAAGGCTAGAAAAGGTTAATGAAAATCTGAACAAGCTCTATTTCCATGCCAAAATACAGCCTGACCTCTTCCAGGCCCTCAGGTCCGATCTCTTCTGCCAGTACTTGATTTCCTACTTCATTGGTTTTGTTGTATATCTATCTTTTCCTCCCTTTTGAGACTTAATAGGCTTTAAATTACATGTCAGACACCCAGCTCTGAACAGTTAAAGTCAAAAAGGAATTTCATGGCCCACATAACTTGGAAGTTCAAGCACAGAGCTGTTGAGACATCCTCTTCCCTCTCCTGGTCTCAGTCCCACTTATCTTCATCCTCTCGTCCCAAATCTACCCTCATTTCCAAATCCACATCTCCTAGTTTCACAATCCTAATGGGAAAAGAACTCCCTCCCTCCCTCAATACATTAACTCCAGGAAAGACCCCTGGTTGACTGTGCCTGGCTCACATGCACACAGGCAGTTAGACACTCAATCAAGGGTGGCAGGGCTAAACCCATAGGTCCTATCTTAGAGTAAGGAAAGAACAATTTACATACTCTATGGAGTGATGTGGATTGGTAGAGGTATTCATCAAAGGAATCAGAAGAAAAGGCATTCAGAAAAATCCTGGATACACACACACACACACACACACACACACACACACATACACACACGAGAGAGAGAGAAAGAGAGAGAGAGAGAGATGAGATAAACACAGTCTGCTAAATAATAAAGTAAGACAGTGAAAAGATCTCCACACCTCCCTCCTTCCCCATCTCCAGTACCAGACTCAGCAAGGTAAGCCACGCAGTCCGATGTGCTCATACCTGCTTCGTTTTTCAGAAGCTAGATTCTGCACCCATATAGTCAGTCTTACATAAGGCACTTTTATATTCATTGTCTCAGTCTTGACCACAAACAGAATGTAGGTGTTATTATTTGACATTTATAAATGCAGAACTGAGATTCAGACTGGTGAAAATCAAATAGGGACTGACTCACAGCTGGAACCTGGTCTGAGCGTCTCCCACTCCATTGCCCTTTCCATGAAACTTGTATTCTGAACCTTTGACCCTAGCCTCCCAATTTAGAGGCATGCTGTGTTGGACCACTACACTGAGCAATACTAATGAGCTAACACAGAGCTAAGATGTTAGATTTCCTGGAATCCTTAATGTATTGCGCATCTCTTCAAACGTTATAAATGCTCCATGCTTCAATTTATTTTAGTCTTCTGAACATTTATTGTACCTGAACTCTTTTTGCTTTGGAACATAGATTTAATATTATTAATGTTGGAAGCTCAAAGGCGTCTCCAAAATTAGTGCTGAAGGAAGGTCAAAAAACTGACACTTTGGACCCTGTGCCAGTTGGATGCTCATTACCATACTAATATTGCCTGCATAAAAGCTTCAGTGACTTCCTCCAATATATGCAAATATGCACTGGGAAAAATGGAAATGTATGTAAATGACACAGAGGTTACACTGGCCTATTACCATCACAAATTCCCATTTACAGCCCACTTTTAATTTAAGTGATCTTTCTATTAGGAGGCCACTTATGAAGTTAATCTGGAACGAAATCACAGCATGTCAATTAAAATGGTGTGACAGGAAGACCACCATCGATTGGTAACTCTTAGCAGATGTCTTAATTAGGCTTCTTGGTGGCAGAATGACCAAAGACACTTGTGTGAAAGTCATTTTCAAGTTTGTATCTGAGGCCTCTCTCCAAACTTTTCCTCTTTCTTCTTCTTTCTACTTAGATCCTAGCTATTACGAGGCTTCTTTTTGTGCATTTCTCCCCCAAGGACATATTTCTTTTTCTCTTTTCTTCTTTCTTTAAGAGTATCCCAGAGATAATGCTTCACCCTTAGAGGCTCTGCAAAGCTTAATTTATTTGAAGTCTTTTGGTTTATCTTTTAAATTCCTTTGAAATTTGCATTATTCTTCTTAAAACAAACTGATCTTAACATAAAAGATTAAAGTTGCATCCCATCCAGTAAAACTGAAACCATGCTATTGTGTCTGTCTATCCTTAGCCTGCGATGAATGAAAGGTTTAAGGAAGGACCCTTGGACACTTCAATTCAAAAAGCTCAAGTTTAAGAAGACTTTGGAACCATGTAAATCTGGGTTCAAAACTTGACACTTGCTTACTGTGGATGACTTGGGACAAATGAAATAACCCTAAGCCATCTCTCCAAAGAAAGGAATGTTTTTTCTCCCCTCCTCCCTTCCCATCCCATGAGGAATGTACACGGAATCTGTGCCCAGTTTTGGTTTTGTTTGGATTTTTTAAAAATGAATGTTGTCTTTATGCATAAATATTTTTTCATTCCAAAATGGAGAAAATAACCACACCACAGCATTTTGTGAGCACTTTATAGAGATGTTTCCCCCATCTAAAAAAAATTAGAACAATAAATACATGCTTTCTGATGAAGAAATGGCTAACCAAATTCAGCTGCTGCCACGTACATGCTTTTCTGGCAAGAGACAGAGTTAAAAGCCAGGTGTAGAACCTGAATGAAAATGTGACATTAAAGTACCTCCTGTTGTCATAGGTCAAATGTCAGCACATACTAAAAAAGGTCAGAAATAAATTTTGGTGGGTGACTTTGCTAGAACTATTCAATACTGTCATTGATCACAAAAATAGGCATAAACAATGTGCTTTATTTTTTATGTATGTGTATATATTTGTACGAGTCTGGCTTTGTGCAAGTGAGTACAGTGTCTGTGGGTGCCAGAGGGAGGCGGCAGAGCCCCTGGAGCTGCAGTTGCAGGTGGTCTTAAGCCTTCCAGCATAGCTGATGAAAACCAATCAGGTCCTTGGCAAGAGCAGCACAAGTTCCTATCTGCTGAGCCATCTCTCCAGCCTGAAGCAGATGACGTTGTGTGAACAATAAATATCAGTATTCCAATAAAATTTAAGTTACACGGTTAATGGTATGACTTGATCCAAGGGCTTACTAGGGCACCCATTTCGTCCATATAAAGCAACTCAGATGGTATAAAGTTGAAATCGTATTGGATGTATTTCGGCTTTTTAGGTTTCTAAAATGAGAGAGCAGATGAAATTATTTCAAGATTGAAAAATTTAAAACATAAAACACAATTTGCAATGCATAATATATGATGTTGAATACTGATGCAAGGAAAATATCACTTTTCATGTATAGGGCCAGTATATGAGCACACATATAGAAACATACATATACATACATATAGATAAATAGATATAGGAATGTACGTATGAACATATGAGTGAAGAATACAATACATATGATATAGATATAGAGATTTTCAGCCTTCTCTCCTTAAAGAATTTGATCCCTAAACATTTTGGAGGTTGCAGGTTATGAAAACCTGGAGAATGTAGCATTGTCGTGGTGTTTGCTTAGCATGCATAAGGCTCTGAGTTAAAGCCTTGGTGCCACACAAGAAAAGTGAACAAGAGTCTCCTGAGTAACTGTTGTCTGCACAAAAGTTTATGAAGAACATGGTCTTCAAGATGTCAGATGCTCTTCAGTGTCCAGTTATAAGTCAAGCCTTGCTTGACTCTCCAAGGACATCTGTGAAGTCAATAACTCATTGTCTCAAACAGAAAAGAGTAACAATCAAAGATTCTAAAAATGTTTTTCCTTGGCCCTCAGAGAATGAGAGCATACGTGTCTGGGTCAAGATGAACAGCTAGTGTCCAGCATGCACACCACGCTGCTGTTTGACAGAGTCGAAAGTGCATAAATTTTAAGACAAAAATCCAAACATGAATCTTGGTTTTGTTCCCTAATTTGTGATGAAGGACAAAGTTCTCCAGTCCTTTTGAGTATCAGCTTCTTCAGGCATGAAGCAGAGATGACAAAATCTGTCCTTAAAGAGTGATTGGATGAAAGGCTTCAATGAGCTGAACCCAAGCTCAGTTTGTGCTCTATAAGTGTTCATGGCTCTGCTTTCCAGTCTGCTTTCCCCAACAGCACATAAAACAAGCCTATTTTGCTGCCCTCCAAGAGACCATTCATTTCTGCTGCTAATAAATGTGAGTTTTATTGCTCCTGCTCAGATGTGGAATTATACTGTTGGTATCCTGCCTACTGTAGCTTCATCCTTTCTCTAATGCACCATTTTATGTTTGATTGTTACATGGTCTTCTGTACCTGCTTCTCTCCTATTCCTCTCTCACCTTGCTGCAAAGTCATGAGTTAGTTCCTTCCTGGTATTTATCATTCTAAAAACAGCAGTCTCCCACAGGTTCAAATCAATTGCCTTCACTTATCAGTAAGTCATCTAGCACCTGTTTACAGCTATTCCTTTTCTTCATCCCGTTGTAGCCATTCAGCTATTTAAAAACAGTGCTCTATGTGTGTGTGAATACGTAGGTGTGCATACTTATACACACACAATACATATTTTTCTAAGCTTTTGAAACTTTAGTTTGGTATATATATATATTCTTTGTAAATAAATGTATTACTAGAAAATATAACTTGAGACAAATACATTAATGTATTTAAAAAATTGAGATGTTCTTAGGCATGATAAAAGTCATGCTTTGGTGACACAATTCTGCATCCTCATACCATTTTAACTGTCAGTTGCTTTTTATCTAATTGATAAAGTTGAACAAATAGGATTTGGTCTTTCAGCAAGTTTTGACATTCCTACTTCATTTGCAGCATGCAATAAAAGTTTAACCCATGAGTCCTTACCTTTGAGGTTGACATTTTACATAAGCCCATCACAGTCTGAATTTTTGTTCCCTCCAAAATACAAGGAGATATTTAATTGCCTTTGTGATGCTGTAGGAAAATGGAGGCTATGTTGGCTCAGCCCCTGTGGGTGAATGGAAGTTGTTACTGTAGAAGTAGGTTAGTTAGCTATGGGTAAAATGACTTGCCGGGAAAGCATTTCTGCAACCCTCAGTCACTCTTTAGCATGCTTGATCTTGTTTTGTGATGCCATCTGCCATGAGAAGAGGCATTAGGGATGAAAAAGAAAATATTTATTTTCTCTATAATCAATCTGCATTAGTCTAGAAATAGAAAACCAGCTAAAATAAAGCATAAATTTGAACTTTTTGGTCCAAAACTCTGAGAGAGAAAAACAAAACAGAAAATATTGTGATTAGTTGACCAAGCATTGAACTTTGATTGTTTAAGGGTTCTCACAGTTGCTCAGAACTATCTGGAGTCCGTGTCAAGAGACCCATTCCTAATCAAGAAGCTATTAACAATAATTCCTAGAAACAGAAAAATCAGTTCTCTCCAATGCAATGTTACTAGGTATGTCAAGGACATTTCAGTGCAGGCCCCATGCCCTGAAATAGTTGTCAATACAAAACAGATTCCATATTTTGTTTTGTTTTGTTTTGGTGGGTTTTGCTATTTTCTATCTTATTGTTTTTGGTTTCTTCTGAACTTCATTTTATGTTTTCTAAGACAGAGAAGAAGAACATAAAGTTAGGGGTATAGGGAGGTGTAGAGGATCTGGAGGGAGTTGGAGTAAGGGAAGGAATATGACCAAAACATATTCTATGTAAAAAAATGTTTAAAAAAATAAAGACTATAAAATTGTTGGAAATAACTATAGACTCAAATAAAATAGAAAGAGATGAGGTACAGCAGTCAATCAGACATTCCCATGTGTGCCTGCTGCCTCCAGTCCTCCTCCCAGACATTCTCACTGGAGCCAAAGGTAGCTTTCTAAGTTTCAAATCTGAGATTTTTCTTTCCTTGCGCAACACAAGTCAATTGTTCCTTAAAATCAGCTACAAAATAGGAAAATTCCTTAGAATAGTTTACAAAGTGTCCTTATGTGGACCAAATCTTTTCAAGATTATTTTATAGCTACTGTTCTGAGATTTAGCAAAAGACAAAGAACAAAGAACAATTTTTGTGTATATGTGTTTTGTGTATATGTATCCCATATGACATTTAGATTCACTATATTTAAAAAATTATTCTTTTAATCTGAAATTTCTAATTGATCTAAGTGTTCTTCATTGAATCTAGAAATTCTACTTACACAGATTTCACGACCTAGGAAAACAAGTGTATTTCCAGAGTTTCTTGAACATGCTCCTCTGTCATGCTGCATTATATATGTGAAAACAAGACTCAACCCTAGCATATGTTTTGCATATTGTGAATATAAACACTTAATGAAAAGAGTTTCTCTGAGGAAAGGAAGAAAATAGAGTAGTAGAAGAAATCACCTTCAAAACATCGCATATTTACCCTTGAAGTAAAAGCTAATGCCTGCCTGTTGTCTAATCACCTTGGTCGACCACCAGACTATTCATCAATAGCAAAGACCATATATTTCTTATCATTTGCTTCCTCCCAGAGTACCTGCAACATTAGAAGCAGATAATAACTGTTTAGTTAAATAAAAGAATAAGCTAACATAACTGCAAAATCTAGAAAATTCTTAAACTGAAAATATTAGGCTGATTGTAGAAAGAACCAAGGATGATTGAAAGACTTTGCCTAAAAACTTATCCTTCAAACTCAAAATCATGCATAGCTAAAGGTTTCCTAGTCTCATCTCATGGAGAGGCAGATGTTCTTGGATATTTACACCAAGTTTCCTGGCAAGGCTGGCACTTCTTTCAGGTACTCTCACACAAATATTCATTCAAGGTTATCAGGAACAGCTTATCAGATGTATTTGTATCCACAGCAACTATGTGTCTCCAGGGAAAGAGACCAAAGTGGCATGGAAAACTTCAGCCTGAAATACAGTTCCACATCCCCCAAGAGGAACCACTTCTGAGGCCTGTTCTCTTGTGGTACCTCTGCCACATAGACAGTGGCCCATACAGAATCCCAAGTCGATGTCCTACAACTGGTCAGGACTAAACAAGAATGGGGGACTAACTATATCCTACCCTATTGTAACAATAGTTCTGCCTACTCTGAAGGCACATCTGCCACAATGATCATGTTAGACTATAAGTCCCAGCCTATCACATTCCACTCAGTGTTTGCCTGTGGGTTTCCATCTCATCCAGAAGTAAAACCAGAGTCACTGAAATGGACCACCAGGAATCCAGGATCTGATACCCGGCTACCTCTCCAACATCTTATCTTCTCTTCTGTTCCAGCCACAGTAACCTCTGGCTGTTCCAGAAAGCCTACCACACTCCTATCTCAAGGCACATAAAAACTCAAACAGGAACACCTTAGACATGTAATTAAAAAAAAAAAAAACCTAATAGTTTTTTAAATTAAAAGAAGGCACTTGGCCTCCTGGCTTAGGAACACACAAGTTACTCAGCCTTGCCTTTGGCATGACCCTTGGAACCCTGAGACTGAGCAGCTAGTCTCGCTTGGAAGCCCATCCTTCAGCTTGCTGAGCTATTGTCTGATCCCAACAGTTTCTCTATGTGATGTTTGATGCTTGTAGACTACTGAGATGAGGATTGGAAGTGGAATCCAGCTGCAAACTGTAAAGCATTGCTCTTAATGCTTTCTACTCTAAGTCTTAGACCTTACAGATAAGGTCAGAAAGATAAGATTTTCTCAGATATCAAAGCCTTCTCCTTAGTCATTGTAATATTCAATTTCTTACACTTAGTGCATTCTCAATGACCTCATCAATTTGGTTTTAGTCTCTGCATTTAAAGAGGAGGAAATCAAATCTGGGGTCACATGGTGAGCCTGCAATGAAGGACGATTCTAATCCAAATAGGCTTGACACTATGGACCATGCTTTTTAAACTCCATGATGTTTCCCACCAGGATATGCTTAATGGATTATTTCAGGCCAACTCAACCCATTGTGTGGTCTCTTCCCATCAACAAAAGCCATTCTTCCTGGTCTCACCTTTCAACATGGACAATTAAGAAAAGAATGGCTCATGACAATACAAAGTCCTAGAACAATATACCATGCTTCATTTACCTGTTTAGCCACAAAGACACTCTCACAATAGGTGTCTACAAAATTCCTGCTGAGTGCACCCTTAATAAAGAGAGAATTTTAAACTATTTCCCATAGTCTAAAATAGCAAGGCTCCTGATAACCTGCAAAGAAAAAAAAGTTCCCCCTTTTATTATCCAGACAATTACTGTTAATATTCACATATTAATATTCATGTCTGAATGATGGATATGTTTTAGTCCCCATATCATTGTGTGAAAATTAAACAGTTATTTTTAATACTGCCCACTTACCTTTCATTAGAACAGAGCAAATTTCTTTGTGTAGAAAAGAAAAAAATTTTAAATGCAAAGGATAAGATGAACAATCTGACTTTTTAAAAGCAATGATAATCAAGTGTGTAACTAATGGTGACTAGAAATAGCCAGTTGTGTTTGCCCTACACATTTTCTGTGTATTTTAATGTGCTTGAAATAATGGCATAATACTGCTTTTAAGCATAAAGAACTCAGACATGTTCATAGTCCCTGGATGGAAAATAAAATAAAGAGTGGCTTAATGACAGATAATATCTGCCAGTGGGTGGTTTATTTCTTTTAAAAAAAAATGCAGAGTCTTCCTAGTTCCAATGTGCATTCTAAAGAGGCAGGAAGTCATTATTCCTGTTCCATGGCAACGAAAATGGTCATGTGTCATTCTCTGCAGCTCGAGTCGTATAGAGGAGAAATGGTTTATTTTGTTGTTTATTAATTGTCTCAGTGGTTTTTTAAGCATTTTTGTAGTTTAGCAATCATTTCTAAGGGCTTCAGTAAAATAATAAGAATTATTGTGCAAATGGGCATCAATCACAGACAAAGGTTCCACCTGAATTGAAGAAATTTAGAATTCTGGAAACGTATGTCTTGGAAAATGGGTAGAAAAGAAGAGCCAAGGAGGGCACCACATCAGAACGACTGGGTGCCCCTGAGTGTGCAACTCTGTGCCACAGCTGCCTCCTCAGTGTGGCTCCAATCCAAGGAAAGGGGGGTCTGCCATCCTCATCTGGTCTCGCCTTTCTGATTCTTGGCCTCCTCATTTGCAATCAGCTATTAATAATGGGAAATGGCAAGTTCTCAATCCTCTCCCTATAGTCACCCCACCAAGCAGGAGACAAGAATTTTATCAGAGAGTGATTCTTTTTCATACAAAAAGCCTGCTTGGAGGAAAACAATATCCTTTGTACACAATTCTGGTTTTCCTTATGAAAACGCTACGGCTGTGACTCTAGTCACACTCTGACCTTCATTGCTTCCAAAGGAAAGTCTTGAACTCTGCTCCTTTGTAAGTAACCTGTTTGGTAACTTCATTTTACCTACTTCATTTCATGACTATCTGTACCATTCCTTCTTTTGCCTTTAAGTAAAACTTAAATGTCAGGGTAATGATATGTTAGAGAAACTTTTTTTGGATAGTTGAGCATTTTTTGTAATTTGCAAATAATGTGCAAATGAAAAGAATATTTACCCATTATTGCTTGGAGTTAAAAAGGAAACTGCTTATCAATAGTGGACAAAACACCATGGGCAGAAAGAGCCCTCATTGGCTTCAGATATTGAACAGAAGAGTACAGTGTTCTGACAAGGGACACGCACAATTCCTTGTTACACAAAAGCAGGGAAAGGCACAGCACCAGGGCGTCTTCACTGCAATGATCTTTGACTTTTACACCAACAAATGTTTGGAAATGCTGCAGATTCATAGTAAAAGTCTTAAGTCTGCTGATCAGATCATAACACCCCACACCCTCTGCAAGGAGCAGCATGTGTTATTTATGCTATATTCTTCTAGGATGTTTGAATATTTTATAATTTGTAATTAAGATGAGGAGGAAATCAATGCAATTGTGTGTCTGGGTGATTTTTCACTGTTTTGTTTGTTGCTAGTTTCACCGTCATTATGTGTTACATAAAGGATCAATTCTAGGCATTTCTTTCTATCTTTTTTCTGTTTGGATGGTTCCTACTTTACTTTAAGCTGAAAACTTTTGAACATTCATCCAAAAAGCCATTTCAAAATTCCTTGAACTGGACCACGAGAGTATCTCAGTGCTGGAACAGCTGCTCAGCATACACAAGGCCCTGGGATCTATGCCCAGATCACACATAAACGTAAATAGGCACATACACATATGTGTATATACAAACACACTAAATACCCTGTGTGGTTCATTGATAGAGGTTGGAATAATCCCCAGTGGAAACCAAGTTACTAAGAGATTTCTTCTCTGGCTGCTGTCCTTGGTATCCTGATATAGTTAGTAAGAATTTGTGCTATACACAAATGGATCATTCTTTATGTCTTAAAAAGGTTTTAAATTTTTCATACAATACATCTTGATCATATTCTTTTCCTTCCCCCATCTTCTCCCAGATATTTACCCCTCCCTACTGACCCAACTCCATGTTGTTTTTCTCTTTTAAAAAAAAAGCATACCAAATAAATGGAGCCATATTTGTGAGTATTCTTGAACGTGAGGCATGTCCCAGAGTGAAGTTGATATACCAAGTGCCACATCTTTTGATAAAAATGACTTTTTCTCTTGCAACTAGTATCAATTGCAAGTAGATTCTATATAGATTACTTTAATCAGCAAATTTTCTTCAAGTATATATTTTTACTTTTCTCCTTTATTAAATACTTTTCTAAACCAAATTATTTTCTTCCAGTAGATAATTATGGTAGGTTGAAGGCCATCATCTTCATGTTTACAGCTTTCCCACCCCCAAATTAAAAAAGAATGTATTAAAGCCCAGAGTTTGCCTGATGATCTCATGGAGGAATCATTGATTAGCCCATTTCTTCTGCTCAATTTCTCTCCTCCACTATATAGCCACCCCTCCTAGGTAAGCTTCACAATCTAATAGGCTTGGACAATTCCCTGTTAGAACTCTATTGAGATGAACTGCCCTCTGCATGCATGAACCAATACAAGGGTGTCCTTTTCTTCCCACAGAGGGTATAAGAACTTCATTTTTCCACCTTGGAATGCAGCCATTACCCTTTCTGTTTCTGCCATCTTCTCTGCCCTCCAGACTCCAACCAATGACCTTTGAAGAATGACCATCCCTGACGTAGTAAATAACATAATGGGGAAGAGACTACTGCTGTGTCTCTAATTTTGGTGGTTCATGCGATGCCTTGACTTGTTTCTGCACCATGTCAGTCTCTGGGCCTGTATTCAAATGCCCTCATTTTCTGCACATCTCATGTTCTTTGCTGTCTCCTCCAGGAACACTCTCATTGGACCCAGTATGGCCTTGCTTTGAGTGTTTCTTAACTATAACTTCAGAGAACCATTTCTAAGTGAGATAGATCATGCACTGAGGTTCTGTTTGTACATGAATTCTCACCAGGGCATCTTTTCATGGATATAAAGTCCAGAGACGACATGGCCTGGGGGAAGCCCAAAGAAAGAAAGCTAATGACCCTTTAAAGCGATCACTTCCTCACAGAGAATCTTCTCATCTCCCATAAAATGGACCCACCTCACCTAACCTACTGGCATTAATGTTTGAAAATACCCAGATATAGCCATGAGTGATTGCCAGCTGAGTTTGTGGCTGTTTTCTGAGTTTTCAGCTTCTTCTAAGTCAACAGTTCTCAAGATGTGGGTCTCGACTTCCTTGGGGGGTTAAACAGTTCTTTCATATGGGTCGCCTAAGACCATCCTCCATACCAGATATTTACATTATGATTCATAACAGTAGCAAAATTGCAGGTATGAAGTAGCAACAAAAATAATTTTATAGTTGGGGGCCACCACAACATGAGGATGAGGAAATATTAAAAGGACACACATGCTACAGGGTCGCAGCATTAGGAAAGTTGAAAGACACTGTTCTAAACCTTCAGAGGTATTTTACTGTGCATTACAGGGAAGCTATGCCAAGGGCTTTAGCCAACTTTATTTTAAACCAGCAGTGAGTGAATTAACTTTTATCAGGTGTGACTCGGAAAACAAGCAAAGAAAGTGGAGTTTTTAAAGGTCTTGTTTCTTGTGCAGTCTCCCTGCTTTCACCATCTCTCCCAAATCCATCACTCACATGGGTGACTTCAGAGAGATGTGGAAGGTAAGATGGAGCTCCATGTGCCCACAGAACGGAAGGACGCTGGAACAGAGTTAGTGAGGACTTCGTAATGCAGTGCTAAGGTCTTTCGATTCTGCACTCTGGTGTTTCTCTGTATTCATGCTAATCAGATAATGAAAGCAGTGTCATGCTTTGAAGATGTTGTTAATGAGCATTACACAAGCACTACTGTCATTGATTTGTATATTTGGTAAAAAGGACACTGATTAGTGTATATTCATTATTAAATTACAGTTAACATTCTATCCATGAAAGATACGGATTGTCTTCAAGAAAAACAAAAATTCCCTCACTCTTAGGAAACTGGAAGAAAAAATGTATAGAAGAGGGAAATAAGCCACCCAAGTAATTGGCAATAAAGTTGGATGTATAACCTTGGCACCTTGACTTTCGAGTGGCTCTTTCCCATGGCAATAATACACATAAATCATTTTAAGCAAGTTAGGATACATCACTTCTATATTATTTAGCTCATTCATATATTATTTTATAGTTTGAGTGCTCTGTCAACAGTTTTATGAAAGATATCACTTGACTGCCATTATCACCCTCTGACAAAAGAACAGAAAGCATTACTACTCCATTCCATTGTGAACACTATGCAATTCTTAGACCTTCAAAGGCAAAAAATAATTAAAATAAAATAAAATAAAATGGCTGCAAACCCAAGCGCGATGCTGTTTGGACTGGAGCTGCGACTGACAAGACAGCGTGGTGTTTGTCATAACAGAGCTGATGCCAAGGTGACAAGGATGCAGATGACCTGAAAGCAGAAGTCACAGGATGAGAGACTGAGCTGAGCCTGAAGAGCAGATGGAGATGAAAACGGCATTTCAGAAAAAAATTAGTGGGCAGAGGACAGAGGAGAGTGGACAGCAGAGTGCAGGATTCAGCCATGGCTTCTGGGAAGAGTGTGGTTAGGAGGATCCATGGAGGGGGCAATGAATTTTGCTCCATGGTGAAACAAGGAAGGAATGAAAGAAGGAATGAGGGAGGAAGGAGAGGATGAATGAACGCAGGGAGGGGGGAGGGAGGAAACCACAGAGACAATGAGATAACATTATAGAGACCCTTTTAGCCTAAGATCATGAAATTTAATTTCATCCTCTAGGCTAGCAAGCTGATGAAGAACTTTAAACAGAAAGAAATGATAATACTTGTGTCTTAGAAAGTAAGGCTTTATGTGCTCTAATTCAGCTCCTTCCCTGGCTCAGGCAGGCAGCATAAAAGGAAATAAAATGATTGTTGACAGGCTATGATGGAATAGAGAAACCCGATGCCTGGGCCACTCTTGCTTTTATGTCTTTCCATGTGAGCCTGTGTGGTTGGTCGGACCACTTGAATTTTCAACAGAAACAGAAAACACACATTTTTATATGAAATTGCCTGATATGTTTAGTTTGGACCTCCAAAACTCCCTCTGTGGGCTGTGTTTATCCAACAATGTATTGTTTTTGCACTTGACCTGTGTATAAACAAAGTCTGGAGGCAGAAACTTCAAGGGTATAAACCTAAGAGAGAGTCAGTAACTAAGAAAAGAAGAGAAATGACTGACTCTCTAGGCCAGACTAGGTATCTGCTGGGTGATGGAGGGAATCACCTTGCCAGGTGTTTGGGGCTCTGGCCTGTGATCCAGTCGCTAGCATCATCGCTGTGACTGTGGAGGCTGGTAGGCTTGTTTTTCATAATAGAAGTTTCAAACAATGGGTTCTGAAAAACAAGCCTTTTATGCCATCCAAACACCGCTTCCCCTGAGTGTCTGTGTCCAGAATGGTGCACTGTGTAGCTCCAGTTTGAATACAAGGCCAAGTCCAGAAGGAAGGCTGGGGTTCTCTTCGTGTTTCTGCTACTGTCTCTGAAGTATTCAATTAATGCTCCCTGCTATAAAACAAGAGAAGGTTGATTTCTTTTCCCTAACTGCACTGTCTTTCTAGTTTAAGTACTTTTCACCTGTAAATGTCCTTGGTTTTTTCTGAACTGTGTTTCATCCCATAAAAGGCTCTAAATTAAAAGTGGTTTTGGCTCGGCACCTTAGTGAAGTGATTTTGGAAAATGCCACAAGATCGTTCTTCCCTTCACATACCCAGTGAGATTCACCTCTGATGTCATTTCCATTCTGCAATTTTTCCAAAATCTTACCCGTTTAAGGCTGAATTCTGATGACCTGGCTTCCATGAAGACTCTGTTTACCATAAGGCTGCCCTCTACCACCAGGCACCTCTAAGAGAATATGCTCTGACAAACAAACTATCGTTTGCCGTCATCTTACCCATTCCACTCCTGAAAACCTCCATGCCTGTGCCACAGAGCAGACAGGAGCGGTCTTCTTAAATACGTCAGGTCATGTCACTTCCATACTGCCTTACTCTTTCATTGGCTTCCCTTTGCAAACATGATATTTGATATATTCTGAGACCATAGGCTCTACTCCTTGTTCTCCTCATGCTTTTCACACAGCTAGGTCTTCCTTATGCTCTTGTCTTAGGCTTAATGGCACCTTCCCAGGAAACCATTCACCCCTGATCTTCTAAACGTCCATTTTCCTGGGTTATTTTCTTCTAGAACTGGACTCTCAGTTGTGATTGACAGTCAGACTGGCCTTGCAGGCTTCCCAGTGTTGGAGTAGAATTGCTTTGTTCTGTGGCTACTCTGTAATTCAGCCACACAGATGCTCTGGAAGTCACACTTTCCAAGGGTTGCATGTGCCTAATGACTAAGTGAAGTAGGATAGTGGAGGCTCCTTTGACTGACATGTTGGCTTGGAAACCCCAATGGGCCTTGCTAAAGCTTGGCACAGCAGCTAAGAACTTTTCACCTCTGTCTCTTCTCTTCTCTATGGAAGCGGGCCAGAACTGACATATGATGGTCCAAGCTTTGCAACTCTCTCATCATGCTACCTCAATGACCTCTCTTACTTCTTCCTCTCCCAGAACCCAACTAACATAGTAGTATTTATATAAACACTTGCCCATTTTCTCTATTTGATAAGTCTCCTCTGTTGTAGAAGTTTGTTTTTAGTTGTGTTTAAAATGTTTTGTGCACTGTTGGGTGAGGGGCTACTTAGGTCTTGGTGTTTTGTATTGTCAGCAGGTGTTGGATTTATATGGGGGATGTTTGATGGCACATGATCTGCATGTGTTATCTGGACAGTGGGCACTTCCACTGTCCAATATGGCACTGACTATGATGGTGGTTCCCTCTCCTGAGGTCTGGCAGGGCTTGAATATGTCTCCTTATCTCTGTTGGTGAGCATACATGGTGCCCAGTGACAACACTCCTCTACAAAATAGTGTCTTCTTTTAGGAAAGGCTATTTTAGACATGCCCACAGCCATAACCAGTACATCCAGCACCACCCTGACACAGAGCAGAGGAGCCTCAGCATTGCCTAACTGAGTAGCACTCCCCTGGCCTACACAAGGCTGTTGCCACCTGGATGCACTGCAGGGATATTTTCTGTGAGTGTCTTTGTCTCTCACATTATAGGATTTCTTGGAAATGTTTGTTATTGGAATTTTATGCCAGCATGTAACCCAAAACCTGGATGCCACGATGACTCAAATAGTATTTATTGGATAAAGATGTAATCTCTTCTTTACTTGCTTATTTGTAAACTGTGAAGTTCTCTCCCATCCTCAAAAACACCAATTACATCCTTGTCTTTCCCTATAAAGTCTTCTATTTGACCCCAAGTACTTTCTTGTCCTGTGAACTGTATCTCTATGAATGTCACCACCCTCTCCCAGTTTTCATAAAACTCCCTTTATCCCTAGCTTTCTATCTTTCTCCAGCATCCCAATCCACTCCAACAATCACCATATCTGCTCATTTAATTCACTGTTCTGATTCTCTTTATCTCCTATCTTTGCTCTGGTATAAGCCTTGATCAACAACAACAAAAACCCCTTTCTTGTTCTTCCACAGTATTCATTTGCATTCCCATACACCAACCAGAGGCCTTTTTGAAATCTGACAAGGTTGAAATGGCCTAAAATCCTTCAAGTCCTAAAAGGCTGTTGAAGATGGGTTTCCAGACTGCTGCAGAGAACTAACACTGCTGCCTAATACCCCCTACCTACAGACACACCCCACCTTTCAGTCACATAGAACAGTTAGCATGGCTCTGAATCTCCTTCCTTCCTTAGAGAGCTGTCTTCTCCTGACTCATCCCAGTTCCCCCATGCTAATTCCTTCAGGAGTCACTTTTTCTGAGAAGTCTTAAGTAGACAGGCTTATACTAAAGTAATTTTTCTCTGAATTCCTACTCAAATCATTTGTGTGCATGTTGCCTATCCCATTGATGAGACAGAATACATGAGAAAAACAGAGAAAGGACTTATTTTGGCTCAAGGTTTGATAGCACAAAGCCATCAATATAGGGAAGGCATGATGGCATCCATGACAGCTGGAAAATGTGGTTCAGCCTGCTCCCATCTCAGTAGATAAAAAGGAAATAGGAAATAAAGCAGCCTGGAACCCTTAAGCTCTACCCCTATGGCCCTAATTCTACTAACTCTGTCTCCAAAGGGTCTGCAAACTCCCAAAACAGTACCAGCATCCAAACTCTAGATTTGCGTGGACATTTGCTTTTCACCTTCAAACTGAAACAGTTTTTTTTACCCTGGCTTAATTAGTCACCTCCCCCTGTGTGACCTTGTTTCTCAAAATATGCATTTGACCAAGTTACTCATTGTATCCATCTGTAACCTTCCCCATTTCCCCAAAACATGGGTCTGTGCAGCCACCTCTTTACCCTCATTACTTTATTCTAAGATCTGGGCATCCAGCTGATACGTCCACACCCATGTGGCTCTAGTCCACAGATATTTGAATGTGTTGCTTCTTTCGTCTGAGAGTATTTTTTCTTCCTTCTAGTCAGTTGGTTTCATTTTCAACATCCACCTGCGTATTCTGTCTTCCATAAAGTCTCCCTGGACCCTCTGTCTAGAGCATACTGTGTCTTCCACTGAGGATCATATTATCTATACAAATTTCAGTTCTGTACCTCATGGCACTCTTGGATTGTGATTCTGTCTGTCACTGCTTCACACACTTTTCAAGAGAAAGGGCAAGGTCTTATTCAGCTTCCTTTTTCTGGTATCTGCTACACAAAGAGAAAGTGTTCAATGCGTACTCATTGGAGAGCAGATGAATAAACAACTCCATCCGTTTGTCAAGGCTCTACAGTTTTCTTCTCTCTGGATATTATTCTTGCAGTGAACCAGAGTAAATCCAACTGCTTTATCTTGGCTCTCTACATACACAGTGTTGCAATCTTTCATAGTAGGACTAAAGCATCCAAGAGAGCAAGGACAAAGCCTACTTCCCAACTCTGTTTCTACCTCTGTGCTCTGCACATAGAAGGGACTCAATATGTGTTTGTTGATTGATTGTTTTTGCTCAATCTATCATTACTTTTTTATCCTGTAACTTGCTGAAAAAAAGTTAAAAAGAAAGCCTTCTCAGAAATCAAACAACTAAAATCACAAAATGTTCTTTTCTAAAAATATCACATTCCCCAAACACTTGAGGCAGAGCTTTGTGTTTTCTCCTCATCCATTAATGAGAGCAAGATGCTACACCCTCCCCTTTCATTTTGCCTGCATCACGTCTGTGTTGCCTGCAGATTTGTGGCTGTTGTTTCAAGAAAGATCAAATGACAACATGAGATGGATAGTCTCCTTGATTAAAAAGTGGAACTCAGATACATCAGCATCTTCTGAATCAATGGAGGAGAGAGCTATTCTACAGCTGGTGCGTGCAGCAGAGGCATGCATCTCTGTGATGCTCTAAGGATGGCCTCCACCACCAGACCTCCCTATGTAAGACCCATAGCATACAAGGTCCAATGGTAGCCTCCATAAAGGAGCTGGAATTTGCCACTGATGTACTCTAGGTCATACTTGGAGATGGAAAGCATTGCAGTAGCATAAGAGACCAACATGCACTGAAATTCCAGCTCAAACATCTACTAGCTGTGTGACCAAGAATGTCCCTGCACCTCTCTAGCTTCTGTGGCATCATTCAGAGGATGGGGATGATGAATATGCACCTAGTGGGACTGCTTGAAGTGATGGGGTGAAATAATACAGTATTAGTCACCTATCACATGGGGCTCATTAACAGCAGCCAAAACCATTAGGTATCCAGACCCATGCCCATTACTGCAGCAAACACCCGATGAAAACTACACAGTGATGGATAGGTATCAGGCAACTTGTTTCCTTACCAATGTGCTTATGAATCTCCTGATAGCTTGTTAGGTTTGTATGATGCTTACATTGTAGCTGGAAAAGCTGGGATTCTGGGAAGTTCCAGTCTGTGGAAGAAGGTGCTGATACCTTTTGCATGTTCTCATGCCTCTGTTTTCTATTCTAATAGGGCTGAGAGATGATTAGAACTGAGACCCCATCAAACACCCACAACTCCTTGGAGGGATTTATGACACAGAAGCCAGCTGGCCGTAAAGTTTCTCATTAGTACTGTGACTTTAAGCTTGAATACCACATCTGACCTCAAATCTTCCCACTCCAAGGAATAGAGAAGAATAGATCAAAAATTCTTCCCTGTCGTCACACCAAACTAGAGGAGAGTCAGCTTCAGCCGGGCTTCATTCCTTTAGACATCTGGCCTATAAATGTCTGCCTAACAAATAGGAAAGACACCATTCTCTGGCCCTTTAAAGAAGGAGTGTTAGCCATTCTCCTTGTAGGAAAACAATCTAAGCTTTCTGTTTGCATTTCCCATTAAGTGTTCCCATATACCTAGCATGGAGTTTTGTTTGTTTGTTTGTTTTTTACTTGTTTTTTGTTTTTCTATATCTACCATTCAATCCTTAGTCTCACAGATTGTCCCCCTCTTTGCAGAGTGGATGCAGGTGGTAAAAGGCCTTGAGCTCCCCCCAGAGGTTATAATCATGTTATCAACACATAGCATCATTGCTTTATTGCTTAACAGTTGAAGGTAAAGGGGTAATGTCTCACCAGTCATAGCAAGTCCGGACCCCTAAAGAAATACATTCAAGATACTCTTCTCTGGGAATGAACATAATCAACATGAAAATCTTGACAGCCACCTCTAAATGTAAAGACAAACATCTCCCTCCAATGAGAAGTTGATGGCAAGGTCCCTAGAGCAGAATGAAGTCAGTGAGTCACTTTGAAGTCCTATCAGGTTTCAAAAGACCAAAGCCAAACATGACAGAATGAAAAGCAGTGAGGGGACAGCCTACCAACTGCAGAGCACTGCAGGATGATAGGACTCACCTGTCTCAGACACACAAAACACCAGCCACAGTATAAAGCAGCCTGGTAACTAGAAACTCATTCATTGCCTGCATGTACCCAGCCTATGCAGGAGAAGTATTGGATCTTGGCAAATATAATTTGGAATAGTGTTGAATGAGCCCACATTTAATATGGCTGTTTAGGGAGAATAGAACTAGGTGATGCTTTCACTATTTAGCATAGGCTAAAATTGTATGGTTAGAATTGTGTCTCTCAGAGAGATATGTTTAATTCTTAACCTCCATTCCTACAAATGTGATCTTTTTTGGAAACAGAGTAAGTACAGATAACACTACCTCTTGTAAGAAGAGGAAAAGTTGGTTATAAATGCAGGCACAGAGATGCACAGGAGAACATCGTGTGGTATTGAAGACAGTTGTTGGAGAGATGCAACTGTAAGATGTACTAAGGTTAGCAGGCAACCACCAGAAGACAGAAAGGGGAGAAGGATCACAGTCTTCCTAGCCTTCATTGCTCTGACAGGGTAAATTTTGCATTTAAAGTTCCTTCCTTATGGGTATTTGTTATGAAAGCCTTAGCAAGCTGGAAGATCACCGTATTCCTCACTCAACATGGCTACAAGAGAATCTGAAGACAACTATGAAGAAGGCCTCATATCCCAGGTCCCTTTTCAAGAAAGTCAGATCAGCACTGTCTGCTGTTCTAAGTTCCCTGCATGAAGATCATGCAAGAATATCCAGACTCAGGGACCCAGAGACCAAGGACATGGTATGGTGGCATCAGCCACAGGTCTGCAGCAATCAAAGGTTTTCTGTTCTTAAAAACATGAAAAATGAGAGGGGAGAGGGCAGAAATTACCAGCACAATGCAATTCCCCTAATATGGGACAGAGAGCAGCAGATTTCTCCCAAAATGTCTTTGTAAAGTACATGCTTATTTTATTAATAACAGCAGATATGTTTCTCAGCAGTACAGGGCATTTTAGACATCACACACTGGTTGCAGAAACAGCTTATCTTTTGCATAAGAAAATAAATGATCATGATGGTCTTATAATCGTGCCTGACTGCCACAGTAGGGAAATCATTATATGGAAGTGGCAAATGGACTCCAAACCTCCTCTCCCCCGGAAAAATGGTTGTCCTTAGGGTTCTGCCTTCAGAATGGCCTGTCCCATTACACAAGGAGATTTATGGGAGAGTGCCAGCCTCTTTTTGGTTTTGAGAGCATGGTATTCAATGATGGGTCTGCAGTTCTGTGGTTACTCTGACATCATCACTTGGAAGAAATAGAGAAGAAAGGGATTCCCCAAATTGGAGGCACCTGATAATTCAAAGATTGTCTGCACTGTCTTCTTCCCATCAAACTGTGCAAAAGAATAGGGAGACACAACTGCTAAGTCTTATTTGTCAGTTGACATCAACTGAAGGTTACATCATTCATGTGATCCCATTCATGCAGTGAGTGGGTTTTAGCCAAGCCAGTATACCACTGAAAACCATGTTAAAAATTCTCTGAGATTCAGTTGACAAGTAAGCTGAGTTTAGAGCACTGCCTAAACCTGCCTAGCTCTGAGACCCTTACTGCCAATCACCTCATCTCCTTGGTCACCCTTCTAATTTGCCATTGACCGTGGGGTTTCTGATAAACTACTACTTGGTGGTTATAGAGACACATTGGTATGTTTTCTTCCCAACAGATCTTCTGGCAAGTGCCACTTGGCCTGAGCCTGCACAAAGGCTCTGATTAGCTCTCTGCATACTCATTTAAATAACTAAGGTATCTGCCCAGTGGTTTAGAAGCTCTACCCATCTCAACTTGGGGCTGGAGACTCTGCTTCAGTGAAGGACCAAGACAGTAGTTTGCATTCCTCAGATCCACTTTAGACCAAGTCTTTCACCAACCATTCAAGTAGTGAGATTCAGTGAATATTTCATAAACAAAGCCTTTTTAATCACATCATTTAGGTTTTATAGACAATATGAAATGAGAATTCACTTGACTAGATCCTCAAAATTTATCTCTTACATTACCAGAGAGGTGGTTCTTAACCTTCCTAATGCTACTGACCCTTTAATACAGTTCCTCATATTGTGGTGATCCCTAATCATAAAATTATTTTCACTGTTCCTTTATAACTGTAATTTTGCTTCTGCTATGAATCATAATATAGATATAAATATGCAAATGGTCTTAGGTGACCCCTATGAAGGGATCCTTCAACCCCTAGGTGTCACAACCCACAGATTGAGAATCACTGACCTAGGGTGAAGTGTTGGTGATGATTAAAGGAAGAGAGAGTAATGGACGGAAGAAAAGGAATAAGGAAAACTAGGTGATGATAAAGGAGCAGCAGAAGCAGTTTTTGTAAATCAAACTGTCCTGTTCTGATGACTTTACACATACACACACACACACACACACACACACACACACAATTTGTCTCTAACTCAAGTGTCTAGGTTCTCTGGATAAAATTAGCTAATCTAGTGGCTTGGAATGTAAAAAGAGTGCTGAGGTTAATAGTAGGCACAACCAGAGAACCCTGGATGGAAGTGCTAAAGACATCATCTGAGAGCAGATGAGAGGCTCATCAGAGCTCACCAACAGTGTCCAGCATGAATATGACAATGAGATTCCCAGGATAACAGGTCAGTCCTGAAGCTATGTAGGTTTTCAAATGATTTAATAACAGCAACATCTCTGTCACCCTGAGAGGACTCTTGTAAAATTATCGAGAATAGCTGCTAAGGAACTTTGAAGAGCACAAGTTCCAAATAAAGAGAAAGGATTGTAACTGTCTTATGAAAAATTTCCCCTCATCTACTGATGGAAGAAAATTTTGCCTCTAAAAGTTGAGATTCAAGTGGAGTGAATCAGGGTACCTGCAGAGTGAAGCATTTCAAGACCAGGCAGTATTGATTTAGATGGCTTAGAATTTATAAAATTGTAAGCAAGAGCATGCAGTGAAAGCTGTCACAGCATAGTGAAGGAAAGAGTCCCCCTGAGAGAGGAGATAGCATGATGGCCCAAGGATCAAGAGTGCTTGTAACACAATCATGAGAACCAAAGTTCAGATCTCAGCACCTACATGGCAATCAGAGTAGCTTACACCTGGACATGACCACACACACACACACACACACACACACACACACACACACACACGAGTCTCTGAAAGAGAATCAGAAACATCAGCGTTCTTGTGTTCTAAGGCCCCACCTTAGGCTTGTACACGCCTTCGAAAACTTTCTTTCCTTAGCAAGGTCTCCAACATTCCTGCTCTGCACCCAGAGCAGGTGCTCTGCTGAGCACGCAGAGGGATAGGAAACATGAAGATATCATCGAGATTCAGTGAAAAAGAAATACCCTTCCCAAAATCTATCTTTGCGTGTGAGGCAGTCTTGGGCAAGTCATTTCCCCACTCTAGAGAGCATATGTACAAAACTGTAGAGAGAGTTTGATAAGAGATTTTGTGTGAGTTATTTAATACAGTGCCTTAGCCTAAGAGAGGACTGAGGTGATGTTATTCCAGCAATAAATGCCATCTGTTTTGTTATTATCATTGCTGGTGTACATCTCATAACGTCTCACTTCCCCAACTCAACACACATTCTCCAGATTTCGATTAAGTATTTATTTTCTGGACCTTTCTACTAAACAGCAAATTGCATAAAGATAAAGTCTGTCTCATTCTTCACTTTACCTCCAGTCCTCTGCTGAGCACTCATATTCAAATTAAAACCCATGGGAGGCAATAAGAAGATGATATTGAGAGGTGGGACCTTTGGGAAATAATTAGAATTAGATCATATCATCAGAGTTGTGCCTCATGATTGAGAGATTGCCTTCCGTTGGCGCTATAAGAAAAGGGGGAAAGACCAGGGTACTCTGTCTCTTAATAAGTGACTTCTGGGCCATCTAAGGATGCTACTGATAAGAAGTGATTCCCAATCCCCAGGAGAAGACCCTAAGCCTTGAACACAAACCATGAGCCAAAATAGAACTCTTTTCTTTGTAACTAACCAGTCTGTGGCACCTTGTTATTAAGAATAGACAAAGAACTAGAAAGCCTAGATAAGTAAAATCTTGATGTTCATATCCATCAACAAAAACCCTGCAGTGGGTCAAGATCATGGTTCTGGCATTTACATTTTCTCAAGGCTCCAAAAGGCTTGAGTAGGCAGCAGGAGAAGAGCCTAACTTGAAAAGCCTCAAAGTTCAGCCTGGCTAGTGATTTATAAATTTTTTCTTTTACATTAAAATCATTGGGGGGGTCTGTTTGGTTATTGTTTGTTTTTATTTTGTTTATAATATATAACAAATTCTTAGGATGAAACCTAACACTTGAAAGTGAGCTAGACACACAGCTCCATGGTAAAAAGAAAGGAACGCCCCCACTCCCCCCCTCACCCTGACCAGCTTGTTCCTGAGGTGCTTCATGAAGACTCTGGTGATACCATGAGAAGAGTGGTCCTCTCCTCAGTACACCAAGGAATCCACTTACTGCACCACACTTCCTGTCCTGTTGATTCCTCATGAAACACAGCCATCCCTACCCTTACACTGAGCTCACAATTATATGCAGTTGTTTTTATTTTAGAGCCAAACCCAGGCACTCCCAGCTCTTGGTAAAAGTCATTCTCAGGCTTTCAGGATAACGGAAAGAAAATAAGGCCTCAAATATATAAATAATTCAAGGCTGAATTTATTCACAATGCTGTTTTCTACAGGCAGCAGTTTGCATGATCTCTCTTACGTTGCCAGTTAGGCAGCCTTCATGGCATTTATTACTGCAGACAACCATTAGAAGCTGTTTAGATTTATGCATCTATATTTGGTTATGGAGGCATATTGATAGCACACTGTGGTTTCTCCTGTGACACTGTAGGAAGAAGGGAAAACTGAGTGGATAAAAGAATAGGGTAAGTCATTCCTACCAGCCCAGAAGAGAATAGAAGCAACGGGGTTACTTAACTCCTGTCAAATAGTCAATTTGTTTTCAGAAACACAGACTCTATCAACATACATACACTCATGAAAATGCACACACACTCACGTGTGACAATGCATATGTGTTCTGTTGTTATGTCCACCTAAACTAACAAATGCTTATCAAACACCCACAAGCTTACAGCTTTCTGTTCTAAGTCATGAAAATACTTTGGTGAGTAAAATAGAAGCTGTCTCTCGTTTCAAAGCATACTCTTGTCTCTACCCGTACTTTCCTGCTAAAAATAATGCTACCTCCTTTTCAATTGCACGACAGTGCTTTGTATGGGCTAATACATGGTATACAGGCAGTACATGTTGGATGAGTGAGTGAATGTCAGGTGGAGAATAACATAAAATTCTATCACCAAGGTCATTTTTCATTTATCTTTCTATACAATAATGTGACAAAAGAGAAACCTCAGCAAACCTCATGCTCCTTGAACATTTATTATTCTTGTGTTTAGGCTGTCATTGTGGATGACTCTGTCCTCCTTCACTTGCCTGACTCATACAGCCTGAAGATAGCTCTGTGTCCCAGACTTCAGATGGGGTGACTCAGTTTTAGTCTATGTGTCTCTCCTACTCAGCATAGTAATAGCTGCACATGTCCTTTTAAGCATGGCAAAAGAATGAAGAAATAGAAACACAGAGATCTCTTAATGTCTAGACTTGAACTGGGAGACTACTCACAAAGCCAGTCCATATTTGAGATGTGGGTAAAAGATTCTATCTTTTGTCAGAGGATCTACAAAGTGGCATAGCAAGGGTGAAGCTAAATGAATTAGGAACTGAAGCCACCATTCGATTATGCCCTAGGAACCAAGCATGTTATTGAAAAGCTTGAGTTAATGCAACCTCTCAAGGACCATCTACTGCCTCTTCCAGCTTCCAAGTCCATCCTCTACCCAGACCCCAGAAAGGCTTCCTGGTGAGATCAAAGCAGGTAGACTGAAAACAGTTCAATGTCCTGAATATTCTGTCAACCTTTGACCTTGAGTCTCTACCCAGACTGCACCTGCCTATGGTTGGCATCCATCTCTGTTCCCTTGCATCTACATCCACTCATTCTTTGTGCTCCATTTTAACTCATCACAGTGAAACTGGAATGTTCTTGTAATTAAAAAAAAAATGAAGCATAAATTTAGCTGCCATATGTTTAATGCTTACAGTATGTCCAGGCTGAACAACTTTGAATACATTATCTGGTTAAAAGGTCAATCCTTACAACAACTCCATAGGTTATTCATAGTTATCTCGTTATCTCTCATTCTAGCACTGAATATTATGATAATGGTAATAGCAACAATAATAAGAGAGATTGAGTCACATGTCCAAGTTTTCAGTGATAGTAAACAAGTCTGTTTTCAGACCTAACACATGTGAATCCAGATCCCAAATTCCTAACTCTGTACTACATTTCTTCTTCTCTGAACCTGGGTTTTTGCATCTCTAACCATGATACACCATGTAAGGGTAAGGAAGCACCACTTTCTTAAAGAAACATGCCACAATCTTTTGTCATACTTCCAATAAGATTTTAGAAGGATCCAGATTTCCAGAACATCTTGATTTGCTTTCCTTTAGTGACTGTGAGTAAGGATAAGATGGCCAGGCTTTTGTTTAATCCTTATCAGCTCTCAACAAAACATTTTAAACCTTGTTAATTGGAGCATGTGTGAAGGAGAGCACAGATTCCATTCTTTGTCGAGCACATTGGATTCAATACAGCATCTTGTGTGATTCATTTACTTACACAGGCACCAATAAGTCTTCATATAATTCCTGCTGCTGGTTAGGAAAGAATCTGTGCACACAGCACAGAGGAAGTATGGGAGTCTCACAGACACTACTACAAAAGAACCAAGTCCCTACAATGACACTTCTGGATCGATGGCAGGATGGAAGCAGAAATAGGGCAGCTCAGTCTGAAGTCAAGCTGGAGGAAGGCAGAGAGTTTCCCATGGACAGTGGTCTGCCAAATCCTCATCTTCTACTAGGTACTGCACCAGCTCTCTCTCACCTCCATATCATGTTGCACTGAAGGAACAGTGGCCAACTGGAAACTTACCATTTACTCCATGGGTTTTCAGACTAGACCTCTGGTGTGAGGCTGGATTCAAGAAAATCACTTAATTTTGAAATGCTGAGAATAACAAAGTCAAATGTGCAACCAAAGAAATAATGATTCATAACATCCAGATGTGGTGGACTACTCTGTAATTCCAGCACTGAGGGAGCAGATAGGCAAGAGCACCAGAAGTTCAAGGCCGGCCTTGACTGTATAAAGGTTCAAAGCCAACCATGGCTACATAATACCGTCTCACAAAGTCAGCCAAGCAATCAAAGCAAATATATATGTACATGCATACACACTTATATATACAAATCAAGCAACAGCAACATTCTGTGAATATAGCCAGGCAATTACACATGTAGAATAACCAGCCTGACCCACTTCATTGTCAAAAGAAGAAGCATAGATCACTGTGCTTCAAGTTCCCTTGGGAAGGGATAGGGTCCTCTCGGAAAGCAATAATAACACTGGAGGAAAAACCAAAAGAGAACCCACTGTGTTGAAGCATAAGGAACGGAACAGATTAGACCCCACATTTAAGACACAGTGATCCCACCCACTAATAAACACATCTCAGACAGATATTCAGCTGAGATTGGTTATTCCTGTTCTTGACCCAGAGGGCTGGGGAGAAGATGAGGACCCCACTCTCTTTCCTTAACGTTCACCATACAGGAAGGATGGCAGATGCTGGGTAAACTTTGAAAAGAAACTTTTAATATGAAGACATCAGTATATCTTCTCTGTAGGGAGCCAAGCAGAGGGCTGATTACTTTGAAGAGAAGTCAAGGCACCAGTGGGGAGTGTGAGAAAGCAGACAGGAAGAAGCTATAAGGATTGAAGTGTAGCACGTTCATTTTTTTCCTTGTTCACCTGAGGATCCAACCTGTCATTTAGGCATAGTCTTGATGTGTGGGGCTACATTTGGGCTCAAAAGAGAATACGAGGCAAAGCCAGAGAAACAGATGCTGAGTAGGTCTGAGATCAAGATAGAAGCTGTGGTATAAGCCAAATGGGAGGCAGGGACCAGAACAAGGAAGGATGAGACCACCAGAGAGGACAAAGGGAAGTGCTGGGAACTCAGTGAGAGATACCCTCCCTTGCAGGTGGTTCATGCCTCCTCCAGAGGGCTCAGGCAAGGAAAAAATGGACAGTGTCCAAGGGAGGCTAATGACCTGCTCATCTGGGTTTCTTTGTTCTCTGAAGGCATGTGCAACCACATTAGTATGCTCAGCAGAAGGCCTCCCTTTGTTGTGGCAGGTGCTGCAGGAATGTGGAACAGCTGAGGCTTCATAAAATCATGAGCCTGCAGAGAGCCCCAGGAGGTCAGAAAGCCCGAGACCCTGCCCCTCACATCTGGCCCATCAGTGGAATGTGCCACAGCTCAGAAGTATTTTGAAAATCATGTTTATTGTACTTCATCTTTTATTTTAAGAAGGGTGTGCTTGCTTTGGAGAAAAGGAGGGACACGTAGCAGAAAAATTGTTCTAATCTTATTACCTAATGTCAGCCATTGCAAACATTTCAGTATGGAAATTTTGTTCTACATTCTCATGAGATATGATTATGAGGAAGAATGTGTGTGTGTGTGTGTGTGTGTGTGTGTGTGTGTGTGTGTTTGTAGTCTTCATATATATGGGTTGTTATAATGATATAAAAATGGGACTTAACACTCTAGACTTGACAAAGCTTTGAATAAGGAAATAGTATGATACAACCAAATACAAACAACATCTTCTTCAAATCTTGCTAACAAAAAATGATCCAGTGACCACCCTTCTGGGTATTTATTAAAGGAGATGAAATTGGTATCTTAAGGAAGTATCTTTACTCCCATGTACATTGCAGTATTGTTCATTGGACAAGATATAGAGTTTCAACATTCATCGATGAATGAAAAGGCTAAAAAAAGTAGAATTGAGCATTCTTTAGCTTGTGACAACATGAAAGAAACTGCAGGATATTATGCTAAGTATATCACTAAACCAGGAAAAGAAAGACCAATTTTGTAAAATCTCACTTTTATGAGGAATCTAAACTAGTCAAACACATGAAAGCAGAAGGTTGATTGGCCATCTGGGAAGGAGGAAATGGAAAGATGCTGGTCAAATAACATGAAGATTCAGTTATGAAAGCAAAATTAGATTTGAAGGTATGAAATACAGCTTAGTGCCTATGGCCAGCACTGGAGTACTAAATTTTTTTAATTTACTGAAAGGATAGATCTTATGTAAAGAGCTCTGATACAACAACAACAATAATAAATAATAATAAAGTAACAATTATGACAGTAAAATGAAATGTGGGAAATTGATAACATTGTGAAGTAGAAGTGTGTATGGCCTTAATCTAGTCAGATTTAGCTGTCAATCCGGTACAGCTTAGAGTCACCTGAGAAGTTATTCTCAACTGAATGATTGTTTGGATCATTTTGTCCCATAGCATGTCTGTGGGGGTTGTCTAATTGTTGATTGATGTAGGAGGGCCTAGCTCACTGCAGGGAGCACCATTCCCTGTGCAAGCCGTGGCTGTGCAAGGAAACTCTCTGAGCATGAGCTTCTTGGTAAGACAGCAAGCATATTCCTCCATGGTTTATACATCGAGATCTTGATTGAGTTTCTGCTTGGAATTTACTCAATGATGAATTGTTAAACCATAAATTTAAATAAGCCCTTTGCTCCGCTACATTGGTTTTGTTCATAGTGTTTTATCACAATAACAGAAATCAAGCTGGACAAATGGGAAAATTGGTAGTGGCCTTGTGGATACATAATTATTCCAAAATTCATCCAGTTGTATTTATTAAATATGTACCTGTTTGTACATGTCAGTCTCAACCAAGTATGAATTTTTAAGAATAAATAAATAAATAAAAGGTAGCTGGACTTTCCTGTTACCCTTAGCCATTATCCAGCTACACCAACTCATATTATTTTCCTTTGTAGAAAAAGATCAAAGAGAGGAGAAAACAGGCCCCTGTGGTTGTTGACTGGTAATTCTGAACTAAGGCATATCCAAGAGCCAAATGGGGATTTGTGACATATGAAACATGAGTATCTCATATACATGTTAAATGTGTCCAAAAAATAACACACAAATTTAGAAAATTTTTCAAGAAGTGAATGCTGGCTCCTCGTTCTCTGGCTGTGTAATCGATTAGATAGCAGCCTTGTTGATTTGCTTTGTTCCTGCCTAAGTAGGAAAGTAGAGCCTTAATGTTGAAGTAGCCTAGGGAGGGTACTTCTGGAGAAGCTTCTTCTCCTAATCATCTTGAAGAGATGCAGCAGCCTTCTGGAGGCCTAGAGGACACTGAACAAGGCAGTCTTGACACCACCCAAGACATTAGCTGGTCAAAGAAGGTGATGACAGGAGCAGCAAACAAACCACTAAGGAGCATCTGAGGGAAACATGGAAATTACCAACTGGAATAAGAGCTCTTACAGTTAAAAGTCCTCTTAAGAGAACCTTAGGAAAGTGTCAGTGCACCTGTGATTAGGTAGTGGTCACTGGCACCTGATAGACTCTACAGTCACCTGGGAGGTGGGCCTCTGGGCACACCTGTTAGAGATTCTCTTGATGGCATTATTTGAGGCAGAAAAGCTTGCTCTCTTTGAGAAGTACTCTTCTCTGGATGGGATTTGGACTATATAAATGGAAAAAGGGAGCTAAGCAGTAGTAAGCATCATTCTCTGCTTCCTGATTGTACATGCAATGGGACAAGCTGCTTCAAGCTCCTGCTGCCCTGACTTCCCACTTTAGTTGACAGTACAATTAAACTCTGAGCCAGAATACTCCCTTTCTCCCTTAAGTTGCTTTTAAGCGGGTATGTTTTTATAACAACAGGAAAAGGAACCAAGACAGTACCTTCAGTAAGGACAATCTGCTGCACAGCGGCACTTGAGGTGCCATCAGTGGGATCTAGAGAAGCAATGACAACCAACAGAGTGTACTGCAGTAATGGCTACTTTAATAAGTGACGCTTGTGCCTGCCCACCCTCCTTTCTTCCTCTCCCAATGTGCTAGAGCAGTGTTTTTCAACCTTCCTAATGCTGTAACCCTTTAATATAGTTCCTCATGTTATGGTGATCCCAACCATAAATTTATTTTCATTGCTACTTTATAACTGTAATTTTGCTATTGTTAATAATTGTAAATATCTGATATGCAGATGGTCTTAGGCGATCTTAGACTATGAAAGAGTCATTCAACCTCCAAAGGGATCATGACCCACAGGTCGAGAACCACTGGGCTAGAGCATCGGATACTTATAATATCAAGGAGAAGACAAAGGCTGAGGGATGAAGAGCTAAAGCTCACTGGTCCCCGCCCCACCCCCTGTCTCCCACCAAGCTCTGATAGCACTGGGAGAAAGTGATGAATTTCATCTCTTGAACTAGAAGTTGTTTTAAACAAAAGCAATATGAAAATATGGAGCAAGCTGCACCACAGGCAAAAGAAATTTAATGCAGCATTATTGAGAACAGTGGGTGGGGTGTAAATTCTTTGGTGTTTGTAACCTGGCAACCTGATATGCTTCAGTAAACCTAAACACACAGAGGAATATATAACTATATACATGCAAGTATGTAATCTGAACAAAATGGGACCCAAAGCATCTATTCTTGCACCCATGGCCGTTCCTCCCTACTCTCCTGACCCCTCTTATCAGGATCTGAATGAAACCGCTTCTCTGCATACCTTCACAGATAGCAAAGTCCACTGTAGCTTCATCTAGTCTCCTGGTCATTTGAAGTTCCTTCTCTCCTGATCACACAGACCTGATTCAAACTGGGGAACTGGGGTGAACAAAGACCTGCTGGCTTCCAGGCCAGATTTTTTTTCATTGTGATTTGCTTTCTGTCTTTGTTTTCCATTGCAACTCTAAACAAATTAGAGTACATGGTGGCTTTGAGTGCATCTGTTTAGCTAATTAAGAATTTACTTTCCAGAATTTTTCTCTTTGAGGTTCCAGATTAGAGAGACTATAAAAGAAATGCTTGGGTGTAAAAGACCAAGTGAAACAGAAGCCAATGTCTGAAGCTACAGGTTTGGTGTAGGTGCCAAACTGTGTGGCGCTCCTGCACACAGCTGCTGATCTTTCCAGCCTGCCTCCTTGCTGGTGTTGAGCAGCACCCAGGCTTTCAGCTGCTCAGGCCCTCTCTTGACTTTTTCCTTTCTTCCTGTCCTCATCCTGTCGGGTGAATATGCAGCTCTGTGGTGAAGAACACCGGTTTTCCCTGCAAGTCACCACATCCTTAAGGTAGGGAGGTGTCAGGGTGGTAGCAGACTGACAAGGGTCTGTGGATCTAACTCATCTTCTCTCTAAAAGTTTTGGATTCTGATTTTTCCTTGTTCTTCCCTCTTCTTGTTCATCTCACCTCCCAACTTCCATCTCTCATTAACTATAGTAACCTCAGGGTCACACCAGCCTTGCATGATTTCTCCTATATGTGTGTGTGTGTGTGTGTACACACACATCCAATTTCTGGTGCTTTAGTGCTCCCAGCAGCTGACCATCCAATACTTTCTTCTGCCTGTGACTTTCTTTAAACTTACCTTCAGTTTTCTTCTCTGAAAGTGTTGATGAGGTGTCTCATGACTTTTCCCATCTACCAGACCCAATCTAGCATACCAAGGACACACATAGACAGTAGAGCCAAGTTTTGAAACTATGGTTTCTGCCTAACATAATCATCTATAAACTTTCTGAATTCTGAGCCAAGTACTTGTCCTTACATTATCCAGATACCAAAAGGCAAACGTGAAGTACTTGTGGTAATTTTCTTTGTAAAATTGTTATTTAACAATAAATTTTTCTAAAAGGTAGAGCTTAATTATTTTCTCACATCAGGTGCTAGTATGCTTGGTCATATGACTTATTTCAGCCAATCAGTTCTGAGAAACAATGTTGTGCCAATGGATCAAGATCTTAAGAGACTACAACACTAAGCCTGATTTTTTTGCCTCTTCCATCACTGTAAAACCATATTTTGGGTTGCTACTGGTTCCAAAATGATGAGCTTCACAGGATAGATTTGAACTTGATCTGTAACTAGAAACCACTGTGATAAAACCAAAGTCTGAAGAGCACCCAAACAGTCCCACCTTTTTAAAAGTCCCACCTGAAAAATCTATGAAAATATATGTCCACTGTTATAGCCTGAAGAGATTATGGAATTATTTGTTACACAGCATTATTGTAAAAGCTGACTGGTACACATTGCTTTCCACAGGAAGGGGGTATTTGGTTCCAATTCTTTTCTCCAAAATACTTTTCTAAATATCCAAACCCCCAAATGTTCTTGGCACCCTTTGTGTAGCGGTAGGCAATAAGTTAATAATGAAAGAACAAGCTGGGTGCTGTTTCCTTTGCAAGCGCTTAGCTGGTAGCTTAGCACATGATTTTAGAAAATGAAAACATCAGAACACTTATTGTTCCGTGTGAAGGCTGGAGTCAAATCTGAGATGATAGTCATGAGTCCTGCCTTACTTGTATGTATGTACGCAAAACGTACAGCCTACTGCATATGGAGACTTTTGATCTGTTTCTATCACTTATAGGGAGATTTTAACATTTTTCCATATCACTCAATTTTCTTCACTGTTCATACAATCACCGTGAAAACAATATTAGAGAGAAAATTAGAAAATGAAGTAGAAGAGGCAGAATATGCACTTGGGGGTCTTTACATCTGCATGTGTTTGGTTTGCTAGCTGCTCTGAATGCTCACAGTAATGGATAGAGCCTCTGCACTACTCAGTGGGTACATAAAACCAACAAAGACTCAAGTTGTTTCCTCCCTGACTCCATTATGGTTAAGAGTAGAGTATTTGGGCTTGTACACATATTCCATGCATGAATTGAATTGAGTTACACCAAATTTCAGTGAAATAAAGTGTATTTAAATGAACTGTAGAGAATAAAAGGGAGGTGTTTTATGGGCACATGCTGACTCCAGCATGAAGCTCCCACACCCCTTCCTGAATCTACATGTAGCTAGAGATGGTTTTAAACCAGACTCTTCTTTTTTTCTCAAAATAAAGCACAATAGGCAGTAAAGAAAATCTTCCTCCAAATCTTTAGAGGCTTGTTTTTTATTATTTCTCCTATCCTAAGCCAAGCCTTCAGATCTTCAAAGGAAAGGAGGGAACAAAACAATTTATGAGACACGATTTATTTTGGTAAAAGAATAAAGTATATTTAGAACTCTACAGTGTTTCTATTTTTCCAAAATGCTGACTCCCTTTCCCATCCCATCACTACCTCCTAAGGAAAACACCTTAAATCTTTCCCTCCAAATGTCCTGTCTCACAACCCTTCTCCTTGGATTTTTCTCAATATCTCAGAGCTCATTGTATTCAGAGCATCTGTATGAAAATGCATGCCTATTCTCAAAGGATTCTTTCTAAGCCTGCATATAATTGGCCATACCAGACCCTAGAAACATTTGGATTGAATGCTAATGAGCACAGTATGGGTAGAATTGACAAACCTGCATGTTTACCTTCTATCACATCTTTATAAACTGTGGTGAGGGGCACACAAAGACCCTTTCAAACGCCGCTACACAATCATCGTGACACTGTTAATAGCAGCAGCCAGTTGATCAACTATGCAAACTAGATATGATCCTATCACATGACTCTTAAAATAAAAAACTTCCTTGAGAAACACTCTGAATCACCATGCCTCATGGATGAAGAAACTGGTGCTGAAAGATTGGTCGACCTGTTTTAAAGTCCCAAGGTGGTAAGGGAAGGCACAAGTAATTCTGTTCATTTTCTCACTCCGTGGTTCACACTCTGTAACTGCAATGCTTGGTGGCCCAAGGCCATCCAGTTTCACTCAGACAGACAGAACATTGGCTCACTCTGTCACTATTTACTGAACCCTGTTAATTAAGCCTTACCTTGCATGTTTCTTATAAACATAGTCTTTTGAATATATTTCACATTATCGTTCAAGAAATACCGCATCATTTTGTTTGTCTAAATCAAATGAAGTTACAATCCTCCAATGGACAGAGTGGCAGGAAGCCCCACTGATCACCACTGGTGTGTTTGTGTATGCCGGGGGGCATCTTCACCTCTTCTCCATCAAGATGTGCAAATGGCGAGTGCCCATCTATAAACTGGTGTTTAGAACGTGTGCTTCAGGTGAATAGCTTAGAAATGAATGTTTCAAGCTGGGACAACGGCTCAGTGAATAGAGTGTTTATCACAGAAGTGTGAGGATCTGAGTTCGTGTCCTCAAAACCCACATAAACGGGATGCAGTGTAGCGTTCCTGCAATCTAAATACCCATATGATGAGGTGAGACGGGAGGTACAGCCTGGTGAACACAATGACCATCGGTAAAAACGCCCGTTTCAGACAAGGACTGAAACCCAAGGTCATCCTCTGACTCCCATGTGCACACTGTGACGTGTACACACACACACACACACACGCACACACACACACACACACACACACACACACACACACGACTTTAAAAGATAAGAAGCTATGCCTTCTACCACGAAGATCTGGAAGCACATTTAGATTAAAGACACCACGGTGTATCGATGCACAAGAGAAAGAAAAGAGCACATGCGTTAAAGCAAGCATGCTGAGCTGACATGTCATCCATCCTGCTCTGCTCCCTTTAAAAAACTGCAAAGTCAAAATTGTAATTGGTTTTGAAATGAATAAACAACAGATTAGAGAAAGTTTTTTAAGTCTCCAAACTGTGTATATATTTCACCCTTTGGAAATAGCCTGGAGAAAACCTGCAGCTAATCTTAATAATAATTATCATGTCTTCATCTCTCTGTCTGTACCAACTGTGTACTAAGTACTTTATAGCCACTGGTTTCCATAACAACTTCTAACTTTTATCATTGTTTCTACCTAAGAAATAAAAACCAGTGGGACTCCGAGAAGTTAAGCCCTTGGCCGAAGGCTACACATCTGGGAAACAGTGGCACCCAGATGCGATCGTGCAAATTAAAATGCAAAGTCTGATTCTTAACCACCGCACAGCACAATCTCTCCTGAAGCATGGAAAAATAAACTTGCAGCCTCAGGGAGAGGAAGCCTGTGGCAGAGGGAAGTGGAGAAGAGCAAGAGTACCCACGGGCATTGCTGGTGCTCTCACAGCCTTACCACCAAGAGTTTAAAGGAGTGAGTCACAGGACAAAAGGGCAGAGGCCTTGCTTGCTTTGTTTTGCAAACTATACACTGTGGAATGAGAATAATTATTAGTCATCAGTGAGCTTCCTGATGTTCCAGCTTAGTCATTCAATAAGTATTATAGATCGTGTATTTCTAAGTCTCTGAGTACAACCTCGAGCCACCTACAGAATCCTTAAATGACTTTTCAGGTGCCATGGAGCTACACGTGCTGCAGACATACTCCAGAAGCTATGCATTCTGTTGTTTAAGACACAGACACTTAGTAGCCAGAGCCATCTGGGGGAGATCTTCAGGACACTAAACAGGAATTCTTTTCCCACATGTTCTTCAACTTGCCTCTCAAACAATGTGGGATGTTCTGAATCACAAGTCTCCCTGGAGGTACAAGAACTTTATCTCAAATGTATTTGGGTATGAGAGACGTTTTCCATGTGAAAAACAAAGAAGAAAATACAAGAGCCATACTAAAAGCTCTAGACATGAAATGCTATTAAAGAAAACAACAGAGATGTGCGTCGCTTAGGCGCCTTTATGGAAAATGGAAGTTCCAGTGAGCTGTGCACTGTGTTCATTCTGTTTTTTGCATTTTGAATTCTAAGTGTGCAGTTACAGAGATAAATGATAGACTATCCCCAAGGCTTGCATAGCATGATGGGGAGACAGAAACATTATTTATGCAATAAAATCAAAGTGGCAATTATGACAACTCAAGAGAGACAGTTAATCCAAACAGAAAAGAAGGTTGGGCAGAAGAGATGGTAGCAAAGCTAAGTTTTGTCACTTTATAAACCTGTCCAGATCAGTCATTCCATGGAAGACCTCCTTGTGGAGATGGTAGCAAACTTAAGTTTTGACACTTCATGAACCTCTCCATATTGGTCACTCCATAACTGAGGCTTCCTTTTATATATATGATAGCAGAAAGTCATCTGGCACATCTGGCATAGACATACAGAAAAAATTAGTGATAGCTGTTATTTTTGTTAGCTTTTCTTCTGGATCGTTTTATTCTAAAAATACAGGTACTGCAGAGCCTCACACATGGAAAAAATTGTCCCTGGTGATGGGCCTTACAGTAAGAATCCACTGCATTATTGGAGCTTCCAACAATGGAAAAACCAGTATCAACTCATTGAAACAATGCACAAAGTTTATCACCCATAACAAGAAGTGCAGAAAGGCCTCAGAATTAAGTTATCAATTCAGAGATGCAATCCAGGACCCATCATTCTACTCTAAAATCCCTATCAGGTCTTCATAGTCCCCTTTCTAGGTCATGGTTGCTGCTGCAATTCCAAGCAATATGTGGAGACACAATGATATGCAGAAGAGCAGGCATTTCTTTCTGCATTACTCTTTATTAGGAATAGAGAGAAATGGATTAAACCTATGGAAACCATATTCTTTTTGTTGGAGATCTTGTACAGCCTTCTGTGACTCAAGTGACTATTGCATTTGAAAACATGCCATTCTTCTTTGGTTAGGCTGCATCATAATGCTAAGATGACCAGTCTTAGGCAGATAGAAGCAGAGAATCAGTCTTTCTAATATACATTGTCTATGCTGAAAGTGGTCAACAGGTGAGGAGTTTAGAGTCACGGACTCTGCTTTACCAGGTGCTTTCCTAAGGGTCCTCCCAATGTTGAAAGCTGTACTTCTTTACTCATTAGTCTTAAACTCAGATCATAGACACACACACACTGCAAGTTCATAATGTTTCCAGCCACTAATCCTTCTGGCATTTCATAATTCTCGTTTCTAACTATCCATGTAGAATATGGGTCCTTGAATCTTCATAAACTTTTAAATGATGTTCATTTAATATTAGAAGAACTGGAAACAACACATGACCTTTTAACTTAATAGCAATACAACTAGAAATTCATTCCATGCAAATGTCAGAGATTGAATGCTTGCCATGCAAGTTGGATGCCCTGAGTTTGACACTCCCCCGACCCATGTAAAGATGGAAGGAGAGAACTGACTCCACAAAGCGATCCTGTGACTTCCAAATATGTGCTGTGACACACACACACACACACACACACACACACACACACACACAATTTTATATTTAGAAACTTTAAAAAAAAAACCTTGAAGTTCAAAGATTCTCATAAAAATCTTAATTATCAACATAAAAAGTATCAAATGAGTAGATCCTGTTTATATAAAACTCTAAGATCTCTAAGATCCTGTTTGTATAAAATGCAGTCAGAGAGCTGCAATAATTTTTGCCAACATATTGGGCAAGGATTGAATCTAGGGACTTTTCCATGCAAGGCAAGACTGTGAACCTGCGCAGCATCCCAACTCAGTGCACATGTTTTCTCAGACTTCATAATATCTACAAAAGTTACACTGCCCTGCCCTGTGTGAATATGAAGCCAAGTCTATATACAATATAACCATCATCATGTAGCCAATCACTGAAAAGAAAGAGATCCACCAGTAAACAGTAGTTGCATTGGGAAGTGACTCAAAGATCAATGCTTTTACCTTCTACTTTGGGGCATTTTCCAAAATGCTTTTAAGGAGTATATGTTGCCTTTATACTATAGGAATACAATAAATTCACTGATGGATTGTTTGATTGATTATCCTTATTACCTAAGTCCTACCTATAATTAATTCATATTACAGTTGGTGACAGCAATAAACCAGATGCTTAGGAAGAAACCCCAATGGCATAACTTTCCTCCAAGCCATCTTTATCTTCTCAAGCTGAATTCCCCATCCAAACCCTCTCAGGAGAGTCCAAAAGACAGTGACACATAACACTTTATAGAACCTGATGGATACTCCTGCATCTACCTCTCTTAAACCAAGTCTTTCTTCCTCAGATGTCTTTGCTTCTTAATCCCATGCACTTTGGGGTATCGTGATTTCAGGCAAATTATTTTCTTCCCACAATTTGAGTTTCCATATTTCCATGAAATAGCAACCATAAATTGTAGTATGCTTCTCCTCACGAATAGTGCAGAAAAGAAGTGTGTGTGTGTGTGTGTGTGTGTGTGTGTGTGTGTGTGTGTGTGTGTAAGTGCCAGGCACAGAGCAGGCATATGCAAAAAATAAATGATGGCTATTATTTCTATTAATTTTTTCTGAATCCATTTATCCCCAAAACGTAGTCAGCTCAGAGCCTGGCAGATAAAAATCACTTCATTCATGGTTAATGGAGTGATAATTGCCACCAGCACTGTTAGCAGACCCTGGCAGGTAAGGAGCCATGGCTGTGTGATTTTTAGATGACTTATCTCCAGAAGAAGGCGCAAAGTATGAAGCTAGTTGTGAGAGAGAACTTCCTACACAGAGAGCTTTATTGATTTTGATCAAAAAGAAGCTTTGGAGAACAGCCTGCAGGCATCTTTGTAAATGTTCACACACAAAGTGAAGGATATCAGAAAGAAGATGGAAATTTTTCTTATCCTTCCCTCCCTACTCCCACACCAAGCTCCTATCTCAAAAGAAGGATTTTCTTCTGTTTTCAAATGGCCCTTTGCACTTTTTCAAAAATCAGCTAGATACCAATGCGTCCCCACAGCTGAATAAGCACAATTAAGATGAAAGATGTATCCTGGGGGCAGCATAAGTTGTGATCCAACTACCCCACCAGCTTGTAGAACTTCTCTTGTTTGCTGAGGATAGGGGAGGAAGAGCAGTTTCCCCTAGCCTACATAGTGCAGGGTTAGCAGTCTCTAGTTCATTCTGAAAGGAGAGCTGGGATGCCTGACTAAATTCTGTCTTGTCCATTCAGCTGCCACACTGCTGGAGGAGGATCTTACAGTTAGCCAATCAACAACATGGGCCAGCAAGCAGAAAGCCATACCACATTAAGAGTCCCTCTTAAATAGAAATAAAATCTCATACAAGCTGGATTATTTGGGGAGGATGGCTTTAAGAGAGGAGTGTGACAGACGGCAAGGAACTGAGAGTTGAGAACAGCCTGGGAGTATGCACATGAAGATCAACTGTAAGCAGAGAGAAGTGGGCTCGACAAATTTTCTCCAAATCCATTAAATTATTCATTTGTGCATTCAACAAACACTCAACAACGAACTACTTTTCATTTGACTTTTCATTTATTCATTCAATAAACATTTGCTGAGCACAGGATAGATTGCATGTGCTGTGCCATGTAGAATGAAGAGTAGAAGAAATAGCAAGTGAATAAACAGCTCCAGCATGCCATGGTTTGTCTAAATCACGCAGCTGCCTGGTAGAACAGCAGAGAGCGCATGCCAGAGCCTGAACCACATCTCTACCTCATGCTGCATTGCCCTTCACAGATGAAATCACACTCTGATGTAAGGAGCAAAGGCTGCCTGTAGGACAGCTGATGCACATTAAATGTCTTAAGAGAGTCTCAGTCTCCGGAATATTGTGAAACTCACTAGATGGCCTACACTCAGCTACCAAGTGATGAAGTTGGAACCCAAACAGATGCATCAGCCCCATTCGGCCTGTGAGCTACCCAGGGGGCACCTTCATTAGAAAATACCTCAAGATGCTTTTCTGTTAATTGCTATGGAGAACAGCAGGGAGCAATACAGGAAAACAAATCAACATTAGGGGCTCTGCCAGACTTAACTGAGCATCTTTGTGAAAGATTATCTTCATTCTCTAGACCAAAAATGCCACTTACAAAACCTGAAATGACACAAGCAATCCCCTCGCGGTACCTCTCCTTTCCACAAGCATTCATGGAACAGTGACCCAGCTCCTGCCCATCTTCTACCCACCTGAGCTCACATCCTCTCTTACTGCTCTACAAAACAATCTACGACACACACCAAATGGAGGGCCACATCTCAGGGGCTCTATACACACCATTTTCTCCACTTTGATAAATTAGTTGGTTGGACTTCCTATAAGCTAATATTCTTAAACATCTTTTAGTGTTTAGAAGAAAGCACTTTACCAGTCACTAGAGGGTTAAGTATATATAGTCTTCTTTGGGTTGGTAGATAATGTTTTATGGCCTTACCTGCTTCTTCATGTTTCTTAAAAGTAAAAGTTCTGGGTTGGAGGGAGGGTTCTGTTGGTAAAAAATTTTGTCTGGACAGACAAAACTCTGAATTCAATCCACAGAATCCATGTAAAAATACTGGGCTTGATGGCACATACATGTAATCCCAGCGCTGGGTAAGAGAAACAGGAGGTTACCTGGAGCTTATTGGTCTACCAGTCAAGCCTAAGCGATGAGCTCCAGGCTGATGAAAGACCTGGTCTCAAAAGAAATGGACAGCGTTTCTGAGGAGGACACCTCAGAAATATCCACTTCTATCATCCACTTCTGTAACACATACATGTATACATGTGTATGAGAGCACACACACACATACCACCCCTGCATAATCTTTTAAATAGAAGGGCTAGGCCAAGCAGAATGGTTCACACCTATAACTGTAGCACCAAGAAAGCTGGGGCAGGGGAATTTATAGTTTCAGATGAGCATGGACAATATAGTAAAACCTTATCTCAAAAGGAAGGGATAAGAAGGGAATGGAAGGAAAAAGAAAGAGAAAGAAGGAAGGGAGGGAGGGAGAGAGCAAGGAAGGAAGAAAAGAAGGAAGGAAGGAAAGAAGAAAGGAAGGAAGGAAAGAAGAAGGATGGAAGAAGGAAGGAAGGAAGAAGAAGGAAGGAAGGAAAAAAGGAAGGAAGGAAGGAAGCAGTACTTATTCCTGTAAGTACATGAGTGAGAATATAGAATCTAGTCCAGCATTCTGTATCTCATAGAGACAATGAGGAGGAGAATTTCTATTGCATCACAGGGCATGTCTAAGAAATAAGACCATGCTCTGAGGCTTTGGGACATTTTCTCTTAGCCAAAGCAATGCTGGCCTTCCTCCAGCTCTTCTGTTCTCAGTCCCAAGGCCATGCCCCTGGTTTTCTTTCCCTTCCTGAAGCACAGCAATAAACTCAGCACTCTTTCTACTCCAAGCATGTTTCCCCATACTTAATACTGTTTTTAAGGGTCAAATACTAGTGTGTTGAAGATGAAAATGTATTGACAAGTAGCAAAGAGGACTTTTTCCAAATACAATGCAAGGAATTTATTATACATGTTAAGAAAAAGACCAGTTTTCATGCCTTCAAGCAAAAGAGAAAACACATATAGGGATATGGGTCACCTCACGCCAATTTCCCTAGAGATATGCTATGTGCTTTGTTGAGCAGTGCATCTTGTTCAGACCTGCACAAGACAAACTCCTGCTCACACTGCAAATGTGACAAAGCACCACCCTTCTGGGAAGGCTGATCCCCCTCTACCCCATTCCTCACCACCAGCATGTCTCCCTTCCAAGTTCCCTGTCCGTCAGGCTTTAGCGCTGCAGTTGTTTGCAGCACCTGCCCATAGCGAGGCACTTACCAATTCATCTGCCTTCCCATAGACTAAAAGCTCCTAAGGACACAGATGCTGCGTGCATCTCCAAGTTAGTAGTCAGAGGATAGAGACAGTCTGTTTGTGTTTCTCATAACAAACTGAACATGTAAGTCTCTCCCAACTACTGTTTAGATACATGCATGCAGACACATGCATCCGTACGTGTGCATGCATACACACAAAACACTCATGTGTGAGCACCCAAATGCACTATATCCTTACATGTACTTTGTTATATTTTCTCAAGATCTCCATTCTGGGCCATGTGGCCAGCAACATGGATTTTGAAAACAAAGCATGTATGCCCTTTATTCCTCACTTTAACCTGGGAAAAGGAAAGTAATTTTGACCCAGCCCCGAATACTGCATTTTCTGTAGGTGGGAGAAGCATGGAGGCAAGAAGCCAGAGAATGATTTGTGAGGGAAAATGAAGCACACAGCAAGTTAGAATCCCCAAGGTCCCTAAACTGGTAGTTAATTGAATCCAGTGTTCCAAGACTTTAATTTCAAACAAGGTCTTTGGGAGAAACAGTCGATTGCTCTCCCTCAGGCAAAATGAAAGGCCCTTTCCTTAACTCTGACAGCTAACAAAGCTCACACTTCTGTCCTAATCCTTGGGCACTGGGGACTGGGGATGTGTAAGTGCGTCTCTGAGCCTCACTTTCTCCAGCCAGACTACCCTCACATATCTGCTAACCTCCTGAATGTATTCTTTAACTCAAATATCTCTGCATAAGGCACCAGACTTGCCTGTTTTGAATCCTAGCCCTGGCTGACCTAAGCATTGCCTGGTTGTTGTGGAGGCTGGGGCCAGATGAATCTCGCCACCTCTGCTGTGCTTGCTTTTCCCTAATTAACTTTCCACATTCCTTTCTATATTAGGGTAAGTCTGTTCATTCATCCATTCAAACGTGAGTATTTACTGAGTATTCACTGAATAATTATAATGGTAGCTGAATTTAACCGTGAATTAATGAAAATCAGACCAACTGAAAACAATCTGGATCATTCGGTACCTAACTGAGCCCTCATAAAAATCCTACAGTATGGATTCACAGAGGAAGAAACCAGTGAAAGAGTAAATGCCTTTTGAATGAGTTAGGATAATTTTATGTGCAAATGAAAGAGAAACCAAATCAGCGGGGCTTAAACAAAGGGCGAGATATATCACTTAACTGGTGAGAACAGAAGGAAGCTTCAGGATGCATAAACCGGATGACTCCACAGCTGCCAGACCTCCAGTCACCATAGTCTCCACACTGGGTCCTCAGGGCTGCAGCAAGACTGGGAAGGTTTCAAGAGACTCGTCCAGATATAGAAGTCTAAAGGAAGATGCCAAGACCACGTCTTCCTTGTGTCAGTATTACACAAGTCAAGGGACAGCCACTGACACAGTGCCATAATCCAAGTGACTGGAATTTATTCCTCACAGTTCTGGAAACTGGAAACCTGAGATCAGGACTGTGGATCTAGAAAACACTTCCTTGGCTCTCCTAAACCTGTGGTGGTTTTCAGCATTCCATGATTATCACTTCAATTTCTGTGTGATTGTTATTTGTGTGTGCGTTATTTCTGTGTGTGCTATTTGTCTGTCTGTCTGCCTGTCTGTCTGTGTTGCTTGCCTTTTCTTTAGGAAAGGAAGACAAATGTCTATACACCCCAGATAGGATAGCAACAATGGACCAAAGTAATATTCAACCAAAGTATGTTTTAGTTGACTAATGAGTTTATTGGGGTTGCTTGCAGAGTATGGACGAGGCATTACTTACAAGGATGACTCAAAGGCAGCTGCAGCAAGGAAAGCGCACCCCAGCAGGGAAGAGTCCCAAAGCAGGAGCTCAGCTGGGGATGGTCTCCTCTACCCAGCAGTCATTGCTGTTTGTGTAACCTTGAATAACTCTTAGAAATCTGTTAACCCTCATCTTTCTGAGATTTATAAGTTTTGTTTAGTCCTGAGATGAATCTCCATTCTCCTTTCAGGAGAACAAAATTCAATCAGAAGGCAATCGCTGTGCAACACAATTTGTCTCTTTGCCTCTCATTCATGCTGGGTTTAGGAACCATCTTACTCTGTAATAATTTTATCTTAATGCAATTACATCTGCAAGCCTTGTCTCAAATAAAGTCACCTTCAGAAATTCTAGGTTAGAACTGATCATTTCTTCTTGGGGCTTTAAAGTGGTGCATTATTTAAAGATCTAGAAACTCTTTCCCAAGAGCTTGAAAACTGAGACATTATCACATCACACACACACACACACACACACACACACACACACACACACATACATACACAGACACACAGATACACAGATACACAGAGACACACATACACACAGAGACACACACACACATACACATACATACATACATACATACACAGACACACACACAGAGACACACACACACATGCATACACTTCATAATGTCTTAAATACATTTATAATTTTCTGTTGCTTCACATTCATAGCTGTTCTGAAATGTGTGCAGTCTGTGGGCCACAGATGGGACATACTGATCAAGATCCACCCCTGCAGAGATTGAGAAACAAAAACCACCCACATAACTCCCCAGGCAGAGCAGAGCTATAGGAGAGGCAATAGTTGATCATGATCAAAGAAGGAGGAAGTAGAGAGAAATGGATGTCTTTAGGAAGGGAAAGCTAAACACATGCTCTAAATCTCCTGTATGTGGGTTTGACTCCAGAGCCTGAGGCCTGCGAGGTCTCAGGCTCTGTATGAGCAACCCACTTACTGCCCTCCATTACTGAGCTGTGAACTCTCTGCACATCCTCTCGCAGCACATCCATTCCTCGTGACTGTTTTAGAAATGATGGGTGCTGAGGCATCAGCTCAAAGGTTGCACAGCTCTTGGAGATGTTATGCATGGACTACCACACCCCAAGACAACAGCTACGAGCTATCAAGGCCACAGACTACAGCTTCCTGTGCAGTCAGTGGCGTAAAAATGTTCAATAGCATCCTCCTCTTTTCCTGCAAGAAAAACACTTTTGACACTTTGTAGGAGGACAGGACTGTAGCTTCTTCAGAGAGCATTCTGTCTTGTGTTGAGTTCACCTCCATGGCTGAGAACTTCTTTGCTCACCAAAATGGAACTTGGTTTTCATGATCAATAGAAACCAATGTGCAAAGTGAGATTCTCTGCTTTTCTTGCCTTGATGAAACTTCAAAGAACATTCATCTTTTTTTTCCCCGCAGAGGTGAACACTCAGCTCTTGTTTCTTTAAATTTGAATTAAATCTTAACTCTACATTACATTATAAACAATACACATATTAGTCAGGTGTGGTGGTATACACCTGTAATCCCAGGCAGAGGCAAGAAGGTCTCTGAGAGTTTGAGGCCAGCCTGGTCTACATAGCAAGTTCCAAGACAGTCAGGGCTGTGTAGAGCGACCATGTCTTAAAGAAATTGGACATGTTAATGGAGTCTAATATGATATTTCAATGCATGTCCAATGTATAATCTTTAAAACAGGTTAAATATTTCAATATCTTCATTTATCATTTCTTTGCCATGAAGACATTCAAAATACTTTCTTCTAGGTTTTGAAATATATAATACATTTTATCCATTGTCACCTTATTCTGCAAGAGCACACCACACCTTGTTCATCAAGGCTGGCTGAGCCTTTGAAATAGTTAGCCAAGTGGTAAGAGCACAGGTGAAGCTTAAGTGACAAATGCCTTTATCATTTTAGAATATAATCCACCCATGAGGAATACAATATAGAGAAATACAATTTAAAAGTAAAGTTGTCCAAAATACATTGAATAGCTTTGGGAGACAGTGAGCTACTCACCATGACAATATTCAAGCACCTAATAAATAAGCTCCCAATGAAACTGTAGAATCAGTCTTTGGATAAGTATTATCCTTTAATCTTTAGTGAGATTTTATTTGCACTAGGGCAATTGAGCTTGCATAGGAGATTTTTTTTCTTTTCAGATAAAAATAAATAAATCTATATATCAGCAATGTGCAACTGAAATTTGATTAAAGACAGAATTCCACCCACATTATCATCCCTTCCAAAATTCTTAGGTATAAATCTAATAAAAATGTATAAGATTTACACATGGGGGAATATAAAATTAAAACAAAAGAAATCAAGGAAGATTAAAGTAAATGGAGAAGCATTCTACTTTCCTGGAATAAGACGAACCAACAATGTGAAGACATTAGTTCTTCTTAACTTTGTCAACAAATTCAACATTATCTAATTCCAAATACCAGCAAATTATTCTTTGGCAGGAAGCTGTGCTTACCAATATACTACAAATGCAAGTTACTCATTGGACATTGATGAACTTGTTCTAAACTTTATATGGAAAAGTGAGAGTCTCAGAATAGTCCATACTGCACTGAGGGTGAAGAACAATGTAAGATGTGTGATACTGTTGAATACTGTTGAACCTTCAGAAATACTATAATGTTTATTACAGAACTACTGCAAAGACTGTGGTTTTGGCAAAAGATTCCAATCCTATGACATCCTAGGAAAAGTAAGACTATATAGCAGTATAGCATTATAGGTGTTAGGGTAGGAAAGAGGTGGTGCACAGGGGCTTTGGGGGCAGGGAGACTATTCTGATACTATGATGGTAGATATATAAGATGCATTACATTTTTTAAACCCTGTGAGCTATACAACAGAGTCAGCTTGTGTAAATAACAGATTTCAATTAATAGTTGTATCAGAATCAGCTGATCAATTTTATGCAGAGCAGCATGCTAATGTAGGCCTTAATGACTCTTAAGGGATGGGAAAGGCAGAAGATGTTTGACATGCTCTGTGCTGCACCAGCAGCATCTCATGTGTATGTGTTTGGAAATCTTGACAAGCAGAATCATGCCCCTGACATTTGAAAGCTGACAGCAATTCTTCTCCTTTTTCTGAAGAAGAGGCTCAAATTCCTCTGTGATGGAAGGCACAGTTTAGAGGAAAATACTTATGCATAATTTTAATTAAAAAAAGTAAAGACCCTTTTCCAAAGCACAATACAGAAAACAAGGAGAAATCAGTTCCATGAATGTGAGATATGTTGCAAATGTCTAAACATAGCTCAGGGTTTAAGAGAACCACACTTATTCTCTTTCAAGAGCTTCAGATGTCAAAGACCTTAACCTCAATTAAGAGGTATCCATATATTCAGGCCACTCTCTCGAGGGGCAGTAAAATATCTGAGCATCATATGTGGAAGACAAGTAAAGGCTCTACTGCAAAGGGACTTGAGCTGAGGTATCCAGAACTGACCATATCCTATCAATCCAGTTCATCTGCACTGTAATCTTTCCCATTACAAAGCAAATAATGTATGGAGAACTAAAAGACAGACATGACTTGTGTTAAAGGAAAAGCAAGAAGGTCAGACTTGAGGAACCCAAAGCAACTCAAAACCCCTCCAAGCCCATAAAGGTCAGGTGAAGTCAACTAAACATTTGAGCTCTCCTTTCAGTTCATATATTGAAATTCTGTATTAGTTAACTTTGTCTTTGCTGTAACAAAGTACCTGACAGAAGTAAGTTAAGGGAGAAATGATTTGTTTTACCTAATGGTGTACAGGGAACAGTCCATCATGGTGAAGAAAGTGTGATCCTGTGTGCAGTTCTGTAGTGGTGAGAGTTTATGGCTTATTCAGAACTCGGACAGTCATAAAAAGGAAAGCACAGGCCAGAAGCAGGGCTGAGGTATAATGACAAGACTCACCCGTGGTGACCTACCTCCACCAACTCTAGCTCCTGTCACAAAGGCTCCACAGCCTTTCAAGACAGAGCCACCAGCTAGAGCTAGCTGGAACCTGAGTGGGAGTGGAGCATATATCTAAACTCTAATAAACCCTGACACTCGGGACTATGGTATGAGGAGATACAGTCATTGTGGTATGGTTAGGACATGAGAGTGACTCTGTCCCAGGTGGGATTAGTGTCCTTGTGAAAAGGACTCCAGTAAGTTATATCATCCTTTCTCCTGTGCTGCAGCACAATAGTCAGTGGTCTGCATCTGAAGAGAATTATCCTGCTCCTGCCCGTGCTGGCACCTGATCCCTCATCTCTGGCTTCCAGAATCATGAGAAATAAACGTATGTGGCTATAAGCCGCCCAGCCTGTGAGATTTTTAGGGATGTCCAGAAAGGCTAAAAGAGCATGATCTTGATCAGCTGGCACAGATAATAAGGACAACAGAGGATCTGTAAAGAAAGAGAGTGGTCCGAGGCTCAGGGAAACCCTACTGCTGTAGGTCTGTGATATCGGGAGACAGAAGCGGTTTTGAAGTCCACAAATGTGTCCTTGCCATAAAATGTAAGTTACGTGTTTGAGAGTAATTTGATGTTTTTATAGTTATTTTTCTGGAAAACAATGTCTCTGGTAAATTTTCAAACTCCCCCTCCCCCTTGAAGATGAACATGCGCACACACACAGAGAGAGAGAGAGAGAGAGAGAGAGAGAGAGAGAGAGAGAGAGAGAAGACACACACACTCACCCCCATGCACACGTATGCTACCCTCATCTCACTGCAAAACTGTAGATCTCCAAAGCCTGTCTGGCTCCCTCTGAAGTTACTTTCCTTTCCAGGCTTGATCACAGAATTGTGTTTTCGTATTTCCTTCTACTCAAGTCCTGTGGATCTGCTTAATAAGATTCAGGCTTTCATTTTTTCCATCCCAGGAACTGAAGAAAGAGAAGTCTCCAGGGGTCAGCCCTGCTTGAATTCTCAGCAGACTTGACAATGGAAAGTTCAAACATTATGGCCTCCAGTCATTTTTTTAAAACAAACAAAACCAGAACAGTCTGGTAGGCACTTTCATGACTTACATGACTAAAATCATTCGCATTTTTTCCTCTTTCTTTTACATGTACCTCCGCCCTCCACATACTCTTCCAAAGCACGTGAGGCATGTGTGCACGTGGGACCCAAGTGACAGTACCCACTTATCAGCTTGAAATGTCAATAGTAAATTAAGTAGAAGTTCTGGCTGGGTAGTTAAGTCCATGCAAAGAGCGCAAAGCAGCCTTTTAAGACTAGTTCCAAAGGCATAGAGGATGCAGGGGAAATGGAGACAAAATGGTAAGGACAAAGCATGAGATCAAGGCCAGAAGACGATGACAGCTTATTGGGGGGGGGAGCAATGGCAAAATAAATGCATCCAGAGCTTCTGTGTTGGGTGCTGGGGTGCAGGGGCAGAGGCAGGGAGAGTGCATGAGATGGGGCAGGCAGTGTTCAGGGGTTTCATCTAGCCAGAATATTAGCCTGTCATTTCTGAAGCATAGTTAGCCAGTGGCATGCCTTCCTAGTGTAACCGCCTCACCAATTCTTCCTACATGGTGGGCAGGAACCATGTAGGTGAGCAACACACAAGATCTCAATCTAGTCAGAAGGATACTTCAAAAGCACAACACTCCTAGAATACAAAGCTAAGCAGAATCAGTTCTACATCCCACTCACCTCATTGGTTGACCTCCACAGTTCCCCCACATTCAGTTTTCAGTTGGTCAGACCTGGCTTCAGATACCAGGTCGGAGATGAGAAACATAAGGAATTAGTAGGCCTTGGATGGCCATGGGTAAGCACAGTTTTCTCAGTTCAGAAGAAGTCTGTGTAGCAGACTTACATCTATTTCTGCCTGGAAAGTTTGTCTATATCCTTTGCTGGGTTTTGCTGAGAGCAAATCAGCTTCCTGTTTTATTTGCCATCATGCCCTATACAAAGGACTGTGAACCTGGATCAGAGAAAATTCTCCAGACCTATCAAAATCTACAAAGCTGATCATGGATTCATGGAGCATTCATATCCATGTTTAAATCTTAACAGAATTTGAGGGTGTATTGGTCAACAGAAGTTTCCCAATTTCTAACTGAAAATATAACCAATTCAGGGTATGAACACTACTCATGTGGATCAGATTATTATTATCAAGTATAGTTTAGTAAAATCTTTACGAGAAATTTGCTTACAAAGAGCGTTTAAAGAAAGTGTTAATGCATCTACAAGCACCTTTAAAAATATCAACATACCCTTCAAAACTAAAAGATAGCAAGCCCTATGAAGCCCACCAAATATGCTCAGGATAGTAAAAATGCTTTTGTTGGGGACACAGCAATGTTTTTAATGCGTTAATGAAGAAGAATGTAGAAATGGCGAGGAAGACATGGAGGAGTAGTGGGAAGGGGAAAAGAGAAGGGGAGAGAAATGGCATTGCCACTTTCAAAGTTTTGAAAAGTAGTGAGTGAAAGTGAAAATAGGCAAGCACTCATTCTGCCTTTTCTATACGAAACATTTTTGAGTTGCTAAATAGGCTAATGAATGAGTTGGTCTCTTTACAGAAATAATTTGCTCTAAAAAAGGAAAAGTGATAAAATTAGAAACTCATATTTGTGAGTCTTGACAAAACAATGGGCCTAGACATGGCCACAACGTTCTCTGACGGGGAAGAAAGCGCTCTTTAGACTGATGGCAAAATATTGAAGATTGCGGATTCTTTCCCAAAACTCCAACCTGGGTCTATCAAGTTTCAAACTTGTTTCAAACTAACCACCAAATTACAGGAAGCAGGAATTGCAGAAGGCGTTACATGATGCCTCTGGGCTTCAGTCTGCTGACTCAGAATGTGGAAAAGGTTACAGGCCAAATCAACCATTTTATTCAACAAGTAAGTTGCAGGGTTTGTGGGAGGGTGGCTAAGGGAAATAGGAGGCAGTATTCTGAAGGCCTGGAGGCAAGGTAGGAAGCATAGTCCACTGACAGGCAAAACTATCTATTTGAAAACAGAATAATTAGAAAATTCCAACACAGAGTCAACATCTCATAAGAAATTATTTTAAATTATTCAGATATATAATCACTGTTGTTATATTTCACTAAGAGTATTTATTAAACACACAGCAAAATCCATACAGATTAAATTATATGTTATCTGGGATTGACTCCAAAATAATCTAGGCAAAGGAGTAGTGGACAGAGCAATAGATGACAAAATATGAGCCCTGTATTGATAATTGCTATAATTGGGTCATGAGATCATGGGAGTTTATTATACTGTTTTGAGAAGTTCCATAATAAGTTTTAGAAATACTAACTAACCTTAAAATGAATAGGATTAGACAAAATATAAAATGAAGCAATTACTTCCTTCTTGAGAACAGCTAGGATTTCCTCCCAGTGTTTTAGTGAGGAGGGCACAAGTTGGAACTGGAACTAGAGTATGCCCCTGCTGAAGCTTGAATAAAATGAAAGTCCTTGTATCACATCCCAAAAATCTGACATCTAAAAACTACTTCAAATATTATTGCAAACACTTAACCTAGAGGATTCTATATTGCCATGGTTACTGAAAATTATCAAAGGCAAGTAAATGTCCCTTGTTATAGTATTATCATATAACACAGCTTTCCCTTTCCTCCCTCTGTAGCCAGTTACACACTTCCATATATTTTCACATAATTATGAGGTTTTATAGAAAAGTGACTTTGGAGAATTGAGATAATTTTCAAGACATTTCCAGGTTCTCTTAGTTTATAAAAGGCTGAATGCCTGTACTCTACCAGTCATCATCCAGGGCCATAGAGAGACTGTGCTAGGGAAAAGCAGAATATACAGCTTGTACCTGATGCAGCTCACAGCAGGCAGAGGTGAGAGAAACAGAGCACAGCCCAAAGACACCCACGAGTAATTAATTACAATGGAAACTCACAGCATTGTTTGTATCAGCCAGATGGTAGAAGCAACCCAAGTGTCCATCAAGAGATGAGCAGATAGAGAAAATGTGCTATACACACAGAGTGGACAAACGTGTTCAGATTTTTAAAAGGAAGGAATCTCTGATGTGTGCTTGATGGATGAACAGATGATATTTGAGGACATTATGTTAAGTGACACAGCCAGTTATAGAAAGACAAGCAGGTACATGATTCCACTCCTATGAGGTTTTAGAGTACAGAAGCCCAGAGAGACAGAAAATAACATAGTGGATGCCAGAAACTGGGGGGAGAGAGGGCATTGTTTATTAGATAGTTTCTCTTTGTTAAGATGCAGAGTTCCTCAGATGGATGGTGATGATAGATGCATCGTAGTGGTGTGTAAAGGATAGGCACACATTTTCAGATGGATAATGTTGAGCACACAGTATAGACATACCTAATGGCCTTACGCACCATACTCAAAACATAAGTAGGACATACATTTTATATGCATGTCATCACAGCGTTTAAACTTTTAAATTCTACTAAGAAGGGGCATAGGTGTTCAAAATGAACCCCACTGGCAGGCTCCCAGCATCTATCCCACACTCCCCTACATAATGTAACCCAACTTTTGTTATGAGGCCCAATTTATCAACACAGTATTATGGGACTTGGCATATACTAGTACTTCTTCCACAGATATCAGTAAATCCAACTTTGTTCCAATCAGTTACCCTTGATACTTTCCAACTGATTCATGCTGACCTAAAGAGTGTTTTGGTCACGAACTGGAGTTGGTCCAACCATGCTGAAGAAAAATATCTGTATTCTATGTTCAGACAAACAGAACTAAGGAAGTACTTACCCCTCATTGCTGCTGGTAGCCATACTATAAATATGAGCCTGCTGTAGTCTCAAAGATCCTCATTTCTGAAAGATTTTGATTGCATTGCTTAACCATTGAAATCACCATCTCCATAGCCTGGCCCCCCTCTAGGCTCAGTTACACCTGATAATATACAATGTCATTGTCATTCCATAAGCCAGTTTAAGCCAAAAAGGAGTGAGTAGGAGCGACCTGCTTAATTGTAGAGGTCAAGAGAAATAGCAGCCAAGTTGAGATGCCAGCACCTGAAAAGACCCTGTAGTGAAACAGACCCTGAAGTTCTGTGCTCATGTCCCAGAAACGAAAGGAAATCCAGCTTGCTGAAGCTCAGAGGGACAGAAAAGGAGGTGAGTCCTGACACAAGGTGAGGTTGAAAGGCAGGAAATCAGCCCCTATGTGTGAGGCTCACTGAGATCTGAGGCTTAGTTCTAATGAGACCCAGAGACCATTGTAGTGTTAGCGTTTTTTTCTTTTAGATAATTGTGAATACATGACTGGATTGCTTTTTCGGTGGATGCTACAATAAGGAGCTGACTATGGGAAGACTGGCTCAGACAAACACTGTTTCAGGCAAAATATTGTGACGGCTTAGTCTGAGATAGTATCTGACCTGATGAAGCAAAGTGGGTAGATTTGTGAACTTTTGGAAAGGCAAGCACAGTGGGAGTTTGTGCTGCATTTGATTCACATTGTGGATGAAATGGGCATGAGTCAGGATGATTTCTGGGTATCTGAATGTAGTAGGATGACCCAGGAGCCTTCCTGTATGGTAGGTGAAAATCTTCCAGACATGGGCAAAGAGATCTTGAATTATAAGTAAAGATAAAATTAATATCTAAAACCTGATTCATAGAATCAGGGATTGATACAACTGGCTTGGTGTTTGTTCCAGGACACAATCTACAAAATGGACTGTGCTCTGTGTTCTTCGTGGCAAACCATAACATCTCCTGTTCCGTATGCTCCTGTGTGTGTGACCTTGTTCTAGTCCATCACTACTCTGAACTATGGCAGACTTTCTATCATTCCAAGGAAAGCCACATCATATAAATGATGCAACAACTGCAGACCGTCACACTAGGAGGTCTGCATGCAAGACACCCTGTTTGTGGCACTCACCTGAGATGACTGACAAGTCAATGTCACCTCATCAGCCAAGTGAGAGAACCACATTGGAAGTACATGTTCCAACCCCAGGACGAATCTGTTCTCATACAAGATGCTCAACACTGCATCTGTTGCCATGAGAACCAGAAGCAAGTCATCTATTTTGATACCTTCCCAAGAAGAAGGAAAAAAAAATGTTGTGAGCAAATCAACTGAATGTTGTTTCTCTTTTGTGGCACTAAGCTTTGGGAGTGATTGGCAACACTCCCTTGTCATCAGGGTTACAGAACTATAGGGCATTGAAAGCAGAATTTTAGCAAGATTTCCCTTGCAGAATCCTGCGCTGTTTTATAAGTCTCATTGCTACTATCTTTTTGGTCACACACACATCCCAAAATTCAATTGCTTTTTCTATTCAAAATCTTTTACCTCGTCCCAAAACACATTTTCAAACCCTAACCTCAAATAAATGCATTTTGAAAGTAATCTATTCAGCTTAAAAACAGCAACCCACTAGTAGAGGGGAAAATGTAGATAATTGCAAGTGCTCGAGAGATTTTTTTTGTCCTCCATCTCTTTGCCCAAGCTGTAGGGAATTGATATGAAATTAAAACAGACAACTTTCGTTTTCTTTCAAGAGAGATTTATGGCCACTGTCTACAGAATTTCTAGCTGGGAAGTGAACTGTAAAACAAAATGTTTTAAAATAATATGTTTAAAGCAAAGCAGTGTTATGTACAATTAATGTAAAAATGATCAGAAGTGATAGTTGCTGAGCAAAAATAAAGATAATGAAATATGAACTACGGGGTAATGGCATTTCATGAAGCTCTAATCTGTCTGCAAGAAGCACAAATCACAGGAATAGTCAGGCACAGTAATGACTTCAGAGGGAAGTTCACTAATCAGACGTCTTAAAGTGAATCTTTATCTTTTGTCCCACCCCCAGTCCAGGCCTTTGGGATTCTAACACATGACCTGCAGCAACCCTGAACTGTTTCCCATTCTACCCTTCATCCCGCACAGAAGTATTTCACCAACATGCCATGAAACAGCCACCTTCTCCTCTTTGCTAGAATTGACTGACTACCTAGACTCACAACTACGCACCTCTGACTAAGATGAAGCATGTCGGTACGGACTATATTTACATATCAGCTGCCTCTTATTGGGAGCCTCCAAACCAAAGATGGAGCATTTCTCCTCCAGGTTCTAATAGAACAGCAATCCTAACTCTGAGGCAGCCCTTTCTTTGACTTGACAGCACACGTTTATTTAGTACTGTGTAAGGAGCTAGAAAGACAGTAGACAAGAAGACAAATAATGTCTGCTTTTATAAACAAGCCTGATATCAGCACTCCACAGCAGAGCAGGATTTTCCCCTCAGGGGACACTCGGCAGTGTCTAGAAACTTATTGCCATGATGAGAAAAGTGCTGCTGGCATCTAGTAGGTAGCGGCCAGGGATCCCATTACACTTTGAACAATCCCCAAGACAGTCTCACAAAAAGTTATCTGGCACTAGATGTCAACCTTGTCAGCAATGAGAAAGTCTACCCCAAATGAACAAAAAAATAAATAAAAACATGTCAGGTACCAAGAGCCATGAAGAAAGGAAATAGTAGAATGTAGCAGAGTGCTGGAGTAAAAGGGAAAGACCCTTCTAGAGAGACAGATAAGAGGGTACAAGAAGGCTAAAGCTCTACCCAGCCAGGCTGTTCTAAGGTCTGATATGACCACTGCTTCATATGGTGTCACGCACAATAATATCTGATACCGAAGACTAACCCAGACATGCCTTCTATCCAGTATCTCCAGCACTCCTGTGTGCATTTCCTGTTACCCAATGTTGGAGTTTGCTAGAGAACATAACCTGGGTTTGGAGTCCTTAAAAAGCATCTGGCACAGCAGCATGAGTGCATGGGTGATGAGAATGAGCGACCTTTGCAGAGCATCGATGGGAACGCAGCTGCTGACCTCCATGAATCTCTGGTGATTTCTGATGGAGTGTTAGCCTCCTGGAGCTACTGGGACAACAAATAGAGTTGATCTCTCACAGTTCTGGAGGACAGAAGTCCAAAGGCAAGATGTCATATTTCTTTAGAGATGCAGAACAGAACCCTTCCCTGTCCTCTTGCAGCTCCTGGTTGCAGCAGGATATCTTTGGTAGCTCTGGGCTTGCAGCTGCCTTCCCTTCCATCTCTGTCTCTGTTGCTATATGCAGTTACCTCTGAAAATCTCTGCTGCTTCTTATAATGACACCCACGTAGTAGTAGGGTCAGTCTATGAACTTATCTCAATGTCCCTGCCCATATCTGTAAAGACTATTAACAAATAAGGTCACAGATGCTAAGGACTAGAGTGTCGACATATCTTCTCAGGGAATGGAATTAGTCTGCAGTAGTTAGAAGAAATGGGTGCAGAGAACATAGTTCTAAAACAGTTCAGTTGCAAATGAGGGTCATGTCAGACAAGCCCCACTTGACAAAAGTGGCTATGAAGCACTTAGTAAAATTAGAAGGAGCTCCAGTGAAGGCTCTGCAGTGTAGTGCTACAGCTAGCTTGTCCAGACAGTGGACACAGCCCCTTATTATTCTTCCCTCTGCCTTGGTTTTTATACAAAAATAATAATAATAATGGCCACAAACCCTTGCAGTTTTGAGGGATCTTGCAGCAACTGTGTACTCTCTTACCCACAATCAAGTGTAAGTGAACTATGAGCCTGAGAAGAGGCAGTCCCACCTCCCCAAGGTTCTGCTTTTCTCTACTACCAGGTGTTTATCGCAGAGCTAACCCTTGCCTGTAAGGTGAGGATCCTGTAAAATAAACAGTGGAAAGTATCTCACACATACTGAAAATTAGAATCTTTTGTAAACAGACCAGTAACTACCTGGCATGAATGTAACTTAAATTCCTCCTTTTGAACTCAATTTCTCATTTTTACATGATATAGCTTAAGCCCCACTGTGCACAACTCTTCAGGAAAGCAAGGCCTCCTGAAAATCTGCCTGTGAACTACTTCCTAGGTGTATGTAGTCTCCCGGTTGGAGTCTTTCACCTTTCACTTCAAATGCTCCTGCTGGTTGGTTCCTATTCCATCTCTGTGTGTCTTCACCTTCAGCATAGATGGAGCTTTCTTCTTTCATTCCTCAAAGCACCCCCACACAATGCCAATACGAAAGACAGATTTTACTGAAACATTCAAGAATAGGAAAAGCAGTGTAACAGCAGCTAGAAAAGAAATATATTCTCAGGCATGCTTTGCTGCTTCTGAAGATTACCAGTCAACTCTCCCAGGCCATCATTCTCTTGATGTGCACACTGCTGTCAGGTTGCTGAGACTTGAAGTCTCCAAACTGATCTTCTCTCTGCTATCTGCCTCAGTAATCAGGCTCCAACCATTATTCTCAACCTCTCTCGTCTCAACCTCAGATACCAGGAAACAACCTGCAAAGTTCTTTTATTTTATTATCCTTTTAATCAATAACTCCATTCCAAAGTAGGTCCCCAGGCTTTATGCTTCATAGTCAAAGGCTCACTGAACTAAAACAAGCATGAATTCTGCAACTCACCTGCCTCTTCAGTATGCATAAATGACTATAATGTGACTCTCTGAAGAAATTCTTTCCTCAACCTACAAAGAACACGTCCTTAATACCTATCAGCTTCTCATGTGCAGGTCAGATAACTAGACCTAGAAGGCTTAGTTGACTTGCCAACAAGCTATTCATTTGAAGTGCCTCACCTGGATGAGAACCCTGTCTCATGACTCCTGTACCACTCTCTCTGTGTAACTGGAAGTGCTTACTGATCACATCAAGATTCAGTAAAGTGCACCTGCATGTTGAGGACACCACTGTGCTATATCAGTGTGTCACATTGGCCCTGGGATGTTCATTCAGATAGCAGCATCCCACCTCAGCCTCCACCCCAGGTTGTATCCTACTGTTAGCCGTCTTAGAATCAATCTTACAGGCCATTATTGAATAGTGTGTTTACAAGAGATCTTTTATTTGAGGGAGGTGTGTGTGTGTCTGTGTGTATACATGTGTGTGTCCAAGCATGGGAAAGCTAGAGGTTGAATGAAAGTCTTCTTAGTCATTTATCACATTGTTTTTGGAGACAGGGTCTCCCACTGATTCTGGAGCTCACCACTTAACTAGGCTAATTGGCCACTGAGCTATACGATCTGCTCATTTTTACCTTCTACCCCAGCACAAGAGTTAGAGATGAACACTGCAATGAGTTTTTATGTGGATTCTGGAATATAAATTCAGGTCCTTGTGTTTGTACTGAAGGCTCTTTATGCACTAAGCCATTTCCCCAGTCCTCCTCAGGGCTCTAGACACCAACGGCAAAAACAAATACTAGCCTCTACATAGAAAAGGAAGGTTTCAAAGGATAATCAAAATATAACTTTTGGGTGAGCTGGAGACTGACTTGAAGCCATCCAGCCAATAGTTATACCTTAAAGAAGACTCAAGTGAGAAAATGGAAATATTTGCTCAAATAAAGTCGAGCATAGGGTAAGGACAAGGTTGAGGACAATATGTGACAGTCCACGCCAGAGGTTATGAGAGCCTGAACTAAAGCAAGTATTGTTGGGATGGAGATATAGATTCATGAAATAGATGGAAGAGAAGATTGCTATTACCTATAAGCCAATTAGGTAGAATAGGAAGCAGAAACACTGAGACCCCTCTCTAGTGGATAGTTGGGTAATAGGATGCTTGAGATGTCTGAGACTGCAGCAGAGGACACAGTTGGAGAAGTTAGGACAAGGATGAATGGTATCAAGAGGAGTAAAGACAGCCTGGACACATTGAGGTCTTTGTGATGTGTGCCCTGGCAGATAGACTAGAGCTAAGAAGTATTAGGGAGGAAACAGAGATTGGGTGTCTAAGAACTTGATGGTGCTTGAAGTCTATGAAGCACAAGGTGAGACTGTCAAAAGGCAGATTGCAGAGGAGGAAAATAATTCAAATCTGTTATTGCAGTAACAGGTTATCAATTTGCATGGGCTTTTTGTGTTTTTAGTATTAAAAATCCTATGTCATAGGCTACCACTCAGTCCTAGGCCTGCCAGAACCTGGTGCATAGAGAGTAAAATAAAACATGGGAGACAATGGCTTTGCCAAGAGCAGTTAGTAAAATCAAGACCTTCTCTAAGTCGTTGCACTTTCTTTGTCTCCTGTTAGGCAAAAGTTCAATGCAATAAAGTGAACAAAACAAAGCAATATACTGGCTCCTAGAATCCTGACCCACGAGGTGTATGACCTTGAATAAACCAGTTGCCCTGCCTTTCTTTTCTGAGCCTTGGGGGGAAAGCATGTAGTCCCTCTTTCTCTCCCTTTCTCTCTCTCTCTTTCTCTCTTCCCCCCTCTCTCTGTCTCTCTGTCTCTGTCTCTGTCTCTCTCTCTCTCTCTCTTTCTCTCTCTCACACACACACACACAGAGAAAACACTGAGGCAGTATAAGCAGAGATTATGCCAAAGAGCTCATGTGTGATGGAGAGAGTCAGAGATAAGTTGTCTCCCGTTGACTTTGGAATCCAACCCCAATGGAACCTGATCTCCCCCAGCCAGTCCCTCACACTAGTTTAGAGAGCCTCACTAAAGTGTCTTCATACTCATTTGAAAATACGGTCCCATTACTAAAACTGTCTAGAGTAAAATATATTTCTTCTACAAAATGCTGGTGAATTTATCACAACTGGGCCATTCATCTGTTAAAAAAGCAGAATGGCATTTATTACCAATTGCTCACTTTATGGGAGAAAAGAAACAGGAAAACTAATAAGCTTGGTTAATTTTTTTTTCTATTTTATGGCTCCAGTAACTGCACTAAATATTCCATCTGCTTTTCTTATTCAGTTTGGAGACTGCTCTGAACTTGGGAGTGTTATAAGGTTCCAGTCAACACATGTGTTCCTGCATCAGAAGAAGCTGGTAGGTCTCAAGAGAGCTTCTGAGAACCATCCTCAGGAACTGTGTTGCTAAGGACCCATCCAGTTGTTGCACATAGCTACTGTGAGTCCACAAAGACAAGGAAGTACTTTCACAGATGCAAACCTTCCAGACTCTGTACTGGATAGTGGAACCCAGATCCTCTGGTGATTTTATAGATACAGAAGCTCCTTGGGTGTTACAAATACTCTGCCCTCTCATCCAAAGGCCTATTTGCATAATGAAGGAAGCCTGTAGCTTAGTCTCATCCCACAACACTTTAGCAGCCCAACTATTTCACCTTTATAGTTTGGGAATTCAAGGCCCAAGGGGAGTGTTCTCTCCTTGTTGCCTGAGACTGTGGGAGAGGGACTACAAGAATTCTTCCACAGTAACTTTGCTTTTCCACAATGGCTCTTCCAGAGAGCAGTGAGCAGGTGCAGATCATGAAGAAGCAAAATATCTTCTACATAAAGCCAACACTTGCAGATAATACAAACTTCGAAGGCTTAGGCAGCCCTCAACAATGTACAAAACAATTAACATAAACATAACTAGAAATAAATTTCAGTAACACCCAGTTACTGCTTGGTTTATAAAATAAAGAAAGCAACATTTTTAAAGGATCTACTAGGTGTAGGAAGGTTATCTGGAATAATCTTGCTGAGATGATTTTGAATGACTCTACTTTTAAGACATGGATAAGCAGATTCATGTCCTAAAAGGAGGGGCTGTGAACTTAGACACAGGTCTGAATCCTGGCAGACATTAATTGCATAAATTGAGTTAACATCCGGGGGCAGGTATATGGTCTATTTCAGCTCTGGTTCCCGTAATCCACCAACACTTGTGACCTCCTGGACCTCCTGCTAACATCATCCATCAGCTACTTAAAAGCTTGGAAGGAACTAGTATAGACAGCACAATGCTTGCTTTCTTCACAAAGCACCATTCTGCTGAAGAATGTTATAAGTCTGATATTTAAGTCCCACCCCTACATTTAAAAGATTGTCCAGAAGAACTTCTCACAATGATGTAAGAGTTCTAAGACCCACTACCTAGAGCATCCACTGGGCATGTATGGTCACTGAGCACTTGAAATTTTCTTTTCTTTTTTTTTTTTTTTTTACGATTTTGATTACCTCAGGGATGAGTTTGAATTACTAGTAGCTATGGTATTGGTAACTGGGATCTAACCTATGTGAGCCATGGCCATGTTGTCTGAGAGAAGATATAGTAACAAACATCAGTGAAATACGATCTGAGTTAGCTATCAGGAAGATCATTGGTTCTACCGCATAGAAAGCCTTGCAGCGTGTTGTCTGTGTCTCTAATTCTCAGCTAGCAGAGCCAGGGTCTATAGGACAATGACATGGGGCCACTCACAGATAGCTCCTCACTGAGCTCTGGAATTGGTGTCTGGGGCTTGATATTAACTGGAGGTGTCATGCAGCATAAGGGTCCCTATCAGCACTTGTGAGGCCATGGGAAAGCAATCTGTCTTTTAGAGATTTTTTTTTTTCCATTTGTGGCCAAGAATGTTCTGCATGAGTAAACCTATTAACTGCTTCATGTGAGCGAATATTTACAGGAGGTTAGAAAATGCTGAGTTAAGCAAAGGAAAATGCCCCTCTGTGGAGCTTTGTGGCTGATAAATGCCCTGGATTTTCACTGAGAGGATTTATATGTAACAGTTACATTACTAACTACACAAGTGTATTATTGGGAAGGTTCTCACCCACTGGAGGTTCTATTCAAGGGTGGCACATAAGTTCCAAGAATCAAAAAAGAGTTATTTTAGTACAAAATTGTATAAAAAACAAAATCAAAGTGCTTCTACTGTTCAGCCACCAAAGCCTAGAGTTCTTAGTCTCAGACCATCCAGTAAGGGAATCTACTTACATCCTATGGCAGCTTATTTCATCTGATATAGAACCTGTGGTATATTGTCAGAAAGATCTCCCTATAAGTCTAAGGAAGTTACCATGGTTTCTGAGAAGAGTTCTGCTATGTTTGGCTTTGTGTTGGGAAGAATAACCTAGACAGAAATACAGTGTGGCAGGCCCCCTTCTATTCCCTTCTGCTGCCTCAGCCTTCTCAGCCTGGGGGAAAACTGATGAGCCGTGGGCTCCTGCAGTGTCTGGCCCCACAGTGGTGTCAGCAGTAGCTGTAGCAGCAAAGCTAGTCCTAAGTTTCTACATCTATAAAGGTTTTTAACTACTATTAGTATTCTCAGTTCCCTTTTTGCCAGATTTGCAAGCATGTGGACATGTGCCAGGACCCAGACTCAGCATGTTTCCTCTTTGGCGTCTTCCATCTGTTGAGTTTCAGGTGCTCATAGACTTCATGTGCATTAGCAATGGTTTGCTTCTCCCACAGCTCTCTGACACTGGAAACAGCGATACAAATGACATCTACAACCCACCCACTCCTGCCCCACCTTCCGTAATGCTGTGGAGGCTCACCAGAGATTGTACTACCACAAATAAGTGTTGAGTTTTAGGGATGACCATGAATCAGACCCCATGTTGGAAACTTAACATTGATCTGCACGGCAGCACTGTGAAGTAGTTATTGCTCTCTACATTTGGGAAGTTAGAAAACCGAGCGAGTCAACTGTGTCAAGAACCTAAAACTCAGCTGTAGGGGAAACCTACCACAGTTTTACATTACACGGCAAAGACGTTGAATGCAAGCTCTGAATCCATAAAAGGTTCTCATCCAACGGCAGAGAGGATAGTAAGAGAACAAGTTCAATGTGACCCTGACCTGGGGCAGAGAAAGAGAGGAACAAGGGGCTAGAGGGAAGTACCTGGAGAGAGGTAGGAGCCATAGGAGGCAGTGCTTGTTTGGATATGTGATTATGAAACTTCCCACTAAAGGATGTGATATTGTAAGTGATAACAATGCCAATGGCCAATAGAGATGACAGTTAAATCTCAAAAAAAACTATGAAACGTTAGAAAATCAAGCCATTGGACAAAGAAATACACCTCTTTCTCTCTCTTTCTCTCCCTCTCTGTTATGTGTGTGTGTGGGGGGGGTGCTCGCAGAGGCCACAGGCATTGCATTCCCTGGATCTGGAGCTACCTGGAGTGGGTGCAAATTTAGGTCCTCTAGAGGAGTTGTACATGCTCTTAACAGCTGAGCCATCTCCACCTCCATGGAATGTTTTAATAGGAAGAAATATATCAATTTCATAGGAATAAATTTAACTTTTGTCATCATCAAAAGTGGACCATATGAGATTCTTCCCAGAGACCTGAAAATGTTCCAAAATCTGCCATATAAAAATACTCATTCATATCCCTCCTCCTGGTCTTCCATGGGGTTCCCGGAGCTCGACTCAATGCTTGGCCGTGGGCCTCTCCATTTGCTCATATTAGCTGCAGGAGGAAGCCACTCTGATGATGTTTGGGTGAGGTACCAGTATATAAGCACAGCAGGATATCATTAGGAATCAGCTCTGGGCTATCCAGTCCCCAGTTCCTGGCCAGCTCTGTAGTGTCAGGCACGGGCTCCCTCCCTTGACATGGGGTCTTGCCCTTCCATTGCCCAAGTAGATCCTTCAGAGAGGATAGATTATAGGCTGAAGGTTTTGTGACTGGGTTGGTGTCCCAGTTCCACCACTGGGAGCCTTACCTGGTTACAGAAGATCCTGTTCAGGCTTGTTATTCCGCATTACCAGGAGTGCTCACTAGAGTCACCCTCAAAGATTCCAAGGAGTTTCCACTGTGTTAGATCTCCATATCTCCCCCAGGAACTAGAGGGCTCAAGGGTACCAGTAGAACATACTCCGCAATGTCAACTGACCAGGACTCACAGGTGCTCACAGAGGTTGAAGCAGCAGATAGAGAGTCTGCATGGGTCTATGGTAGGCCCCTTATTTATATCTTAAGGTTTTCTGGCTTGCTGTTCTTACAGAACTCCTAAAATTTTGGGTGGGGAGTCTCTAACCCTTTTACCTGCCCCTGGGACCCTTTTCCTCCTACTGCATTGCTTTGTCTGGCCTTGATGTAGGGAGTCGTGCCTGGCCTTGTTCTATCTTGTTATGCCCTATATTATTAGTAAGTCTGGGAGGCCTGCTCTTTTCCCAGGGGAAGAAAGGATGGATCTGGGGGAGAGAGGAGATGAGGAGAAGAGTTTGGAGGAGTGGACAGAGTGGAAGCTGGGGTTAGGGTGTATTGTATGAAAAGGAAAAAATTGTTCATATCCATGATAAAATTGCAGCCTGAACTAGTTGTTCATTTCTGGCCCCTAAACATGGTGCTGTGGTCAGAGGCTCTGCCTTCTGCTGAGTTCTACTTCAGGTTCCAGCATTGGAAGTGAAGTCTCAGAGTCACACATACACATGGAGGGTTCTGCATTCTGTATGCAGATGAATTCCAAATTTCTTAGCCAAACAAAAGTGGACAGTGTTTGATGAGCATCTATGAAAGCACAGGTATTGTTCAACCGGCTTCTATTAATTAGCTGATTTATTCTTTGCATAGCCCATGAGATGGGTGCTATTAGAAATCTACTTTGAAGATGTCAAAACAGAAATCAAAGAACATGCCCAGTAGTAAACCGTCAGGTCAAGATTGAAATGCCAGCATCCTGATGCCGAAGTATATAATTTAAAGTAGTTAGTGTATTTCAATGAGTTTTGATTGAGTCCCTTATATGTGACATTTTATTTGTGAGAGTCTATAGCAGCTACTCTAAGGCAATGCGTCATAGAAAATTATACTTCAGGTTAACCAATTGTGCTCTGAAATTATATAGAGAGACTGCTAGTAATGGAAGGATAGTGACCTCTCTAAGGTCATCCAGTCATGGCAAAGTTTGATTCAATCCTTGGTCTCGTTTTGCTGATCTTTCAGAGTTATGATGAAGTACATGAAAATCTCTGCTCTACAAGCACATGATATATTTATTATTGTTAATATCATTCCTATCCCAGCAGGCAAAATGTTTTTCACACGATGGGTGGTTGACAGACATGTTCAGGATATAAAAAGTGGACATAGAAATATAATTTAAAACTCAAGGTCTTAGGTTAGAGGGGCTTTTTTGGAAATATATGTGAAAGGCATTTTTGCAGGGGCAACATTCCATTAGTACTTCAAATCATTAATCATATTTTGTGCTCAAAGTCAACTCAGTGCCTTTGTCTGTAAACTTTTAATAGATTGGAAACAGGTGACCTGTTTCCTGGACTCTCCTTCAGTAGTAAAGCACTTGAGGGAAAGCAACAGCAAATTTGTTCCTCTGGCCCAGGCTAATGAAGACCTGGACTGCCCCTGAACTTCACCATGGAACCAAGCAGATGTTTTAAAAGTGCACAAGGCTCAGCCTAAATAAGTCAGCCAGGGAAACAAAACTACCATTTCAGCAGGAAAACAGGGACTCTCTGGAGACTGTACACACAGTGACTGGATGGAGACTGAAGGGCATGGAGACAAAACTCACTTTTCAGATTCCAGACGATTCCAAAGCATGAAGCAAGGATTTCTATCCCATTGCTGATAATTCCATTGCTAGAGGAAGAATAAACTATTAGTAACCAAAAATAGTAACTTCTTCCATGAAGCTGCTGACTCCCTGGTTGGACTAAATGTCTTAAGATTTCATTTCAGCCAGTTTTACCCTGTCAGTTGTTAGCATAAGAAATGTTTTAAATGTATTTTCAAGTTTCCTTTACATTCTTGCTCCATTCTATTAGATCTAATGCTGCCAAGCAGGGTAGTGAAGAGAATGACTCCAGATACAGACTTTCATGGTTTAAATCATCAGAGATTTGGGAAACAATCATGATCTTGAAGATGAGTGAGTTATTTAGTTTCTCTGAACCTTCATTCTCCTTGAAAACAAGTAATGAAACTGGGTGGTGGTGGTGCACACCTGTAATCCCAGCACTTGGGAAGCAGAGGCAGGCAGATCTCTGTGAGTTCGAGGCTAGTCTGGTCTACAGAGTGAGTTCCAGGACAGCCAGAGTTATAAAAGAGATATGCTTTTGTAAGGAAGGAAAGAAGGAAGAAAAGAAGGAAGGAAGGAAGGAAGGAAGGAAGGAAGGAAGGAAGGAAGAAAGGAAGGAAGGAAGGAAAGAAGGAAGGAAGGAAGGAAGACAGAGAAAGAGAGAGAGGAAGAAAGAAAGAAAAAGAAAGAAAGAGAGAAAGAAAGGGAGAGAGAAAGAAAGGGAGAGAGAAAGATAGAGGTTGGGAGGCTGGAGAATGACTGGACAGGTAAAGGAGCTTGCTGTGCAAGCATGAGAACCTGAGGTCAAATCCCCAGAACTCATAATGTAAAGCAGGCAAGGTCACACATTCCTATGACATAGTGCCATGTGGGAAGAGAGCAGAGACAGGAGGGTCACTAGGACTTGATAGTAGCCACTCTAGCTCCAGGATCAATGATGCAGTGGGGGAGAAACTGCCTCAAAAGAATAAATGGTAGAGTTCTTCTGGCCTCCATGCACACAGACACAACATGCACCTGTACATATATGTGTATGTGCACACACGTACACACAAAACAGGGAAGGAGGGTTAAACAAAATGAAAGGTGTGTGAAGATCACATTTGGAAACCTAATATCTTGCAATCCAACTTTAAAAATAGAATTAGATGGTATAGAGCAAACGTGATATGGAAGAAGAAGGGGTAATGTTTGGGGTTGGAGGTTGAATTAGGATGGAATGAGGGGATGAGAGGAGGAGGAAGGGGATTGGTTAAACAAAAACAAATTATGTATGAACAAGCATTATGGAAGCCTGATACTTTTTAAGATATAAATGTTCATAATACAATTTTAAAGGAGTGTGAATGCAGGTGGCATGCACAGGTGGACAATACTCCAAAAGACATGGATTATTAAACAAAAACCCCAGTGCTGGGTATGAGAAACCTCACTACTTGTTATTGTGTAAAGCAGTTATAGGGGTTCCCAAAACAACATAGGCTACTGTCATTGCTCCTGGTTTCCCACCATAACTAGAAGGTAAGATCCTATTGCTGAAGACATCACACACTCTGATGCAGAACAGAGAAATCTGTCCTGAACTGACCTGAAAATGTTTTCCCCTGCTGGCTAGCTTTCACGGTGTCAAAAGTACTATGCAGATCTTGGGGGTGGGATTGGAGGGATGATATCTGTGGTCTTACCCAGTACAGGACCCTGTATGTTACAACACTGACCTGCCATGCAAGATGTGCTCACTGTACAATAGTAGCATGATTGTCTGGGAAGTAGCCAACCACTTTATGTTAGATTTGAGTCCTTTCTATAAGAAAGAATTTAACCTGTATGCTAAACCCAGCTGAAGCCCACAGCTGGGGAGGTTGTAGACCTTACCTACTATTGTCATTTCCATAAATGAACATGTTGTCAAGCTGATTTCTAAATATTTATATCCACACTCATAGATTTGTGTTGTTCTCAACATGGTCCTAGAAGCTTCTTTTTGCAGTGGGCAGTGGTTACTACAAAGACTCATAACTGGTTAGAGTGCTGAGAATTAATGACTGAGAGTTCTCATCTCTAAATGGGATATCTGTACCAACCTCACTCACCACGTTTCATGGGACAGCACAGAAGAGGGAGTAGAAAGAATATGAAAGAAGGAGGATTAGGAGAAATACTGTGAAATACCATCTTCAGAACATGGCATGGGTATTGCCATAACCCTGGCTACCTATGCAAGACCCATGTGAGATCAAGCCAGCCAAAATTCCAACATGTCTGAGTGAAGAGCACACAAAGCTTCACCCCTAGCTGAGGAGCTAATTTTAACTGATGGCTTCTGGGGAAGGGATAGTCATTCTATCTGGAGATGTGGCCACTGGTAAGTTGCCAATATTCCAGTGGATGTCCCCACGCTCATAGATATGCAGGCAGCACCAATGGTCACAATGGGATTTTCTTTAAAAGGAGGAGGACATGACACTGAAAGGAAGATATGTTGGGAAGGCAGGGAAGAGTGGGAAGAAAGCAGGGAAGCAGATGTAATCATAATATGCTATCTACATGCATGAAAGTCTCAAAGAATATTTTAATTAAAGTAAAACTGAAACAACAAGTTGAGGAACATTAGCCCCTACCTCACAGGGATGCTGCAAAGTTTAAATGATTCAGTGTGTGTGAAGCCCTATCCCTAATTCTAGATCAGACAAGCAGTAAGCATTCTGAGATCCTTCATGTCTCTGTAAACTGAGAGCTGATTGTGGTACGCGTCCGTGCACCCAGAGGCCATGCAAGCAGCCATGATGGCTCAAAATCAGGTGCTGAAAATCTGTTGCTAAGATGATGCACCAGCTCTGACACTTCTCCCCGCCAGTACTTAAGATGGCAAAGACTCTCATCAAAGTTTTCTACAGACACTGAAAATGGGCAATTCTGTTCAGATTGTCTGCTGTAGGTAGCTGTTTGGATATAGTAATCTGTTTTTAATCCTGTCTGTAAATGAATACTGAGGTTTGTCTGTGGATGCATACTAATCTAAAATAAATGAATACATTTGAATTAATCAGATCTTCAGTCTATGTAAATTGATGATTTATAATGATATTAGCACAAATTGCAACGATAAATCATTTCAGAATTAGATCCAGCACTCTTCAGGCTGCAAGGACTCTAGAGATTTGAAAGTAACTTTGAAACAATTTAAAAATGCAGATTGGTCACTGGGTTTTGAGGGTGAAGCCAGAGGACAGGAAGACCTTGGGTCAACGTCGAACTACATTCTACTGAAGGAGGGATGGTAACAGGGCCTGCAAGGTGACAAAAATAAGAAAACAGAAGATTAAGCCAATGAAATAAGCACGTGACACATTTCAGAGCTCACTTTCTGGTTTGAGACAGAAGACCTTCAGACTTTGTTCCACTACAGCAAGCAGACTTGAACTAAGGTAGAACAATAAGGAGGAAAGGATCCTATTGCTCTTCCAGCTGCGTGTGACCTCAGGTAAAATAATTAAGCTGAAAAGCGGGCTTTATTGTTTTAACCTTGAAGGATTAGGATCAGTGTGAGAGTTAAAAGAAAATATGCAGTTTCTGTAACTTCTGGGACATTTGTGAATGTTATTGTTAGTATAAATCATTGTCGGTGATGTTATCTTGTTTTCACAGAAGTGAAGGTCATGAGACGCGTTTAAGAAGAAAGAAGGGAGAAGTATAGAAATGACCACAAATAGGTGGCTAGAAATTCTAGAATCAGGAGGAAGATAATAACTATGGGGAGGGCAGTCTGCCAGCTAAGCCTTAACTCCTCCCTCCATTCTGAAAGGAAAGCATTGCAGACTTTACAGAGCATCTCCTTTACTGACTGTAGACTTAACCATGGCTCTTGTTTTCTTACAATAAGGATTAGGGAAGTGCATTGCAGAGAGCTACCTGAAGGTAAGAAA